>CM077221.1:23543879-23553879 GCA_039654775.1 Spinibarbus caldwelli | reverse complement strand
AATGTGCTGCAGTGACCCAAGCTGACTGTAAAAGGTCAGTGGTACGTCGCCTCAAAGCACCGCAGCTTTTCCGGAAACATTTCCACTGCCCTCTATTCTCTTCCAGCGTCGCATGAGTCTGTGGCGCTCCGCCGCTGATGGTGCTTCAGAGATACAGAGGGAGGGAGTCGGGTTAGATTGCCTCTCCTCCTCCCGCAGGGCGCCTCATCATTTCATTCTGAGAGCGAGAGGCTGGTGACAGAAGTGCAGGGATGGATAAAATGACGTGCTGTGAAGACAGACAGGCAGGGTGGAAATAAAGAAAAGGAGGAGATAAGTAGGTGGATAATTAAAGAGGGGGAGCGATGGGCAATTGCTAATCACATCTGAGGCAGTAGCCATTTTAGGCTCTGCTTAGTTCATATTCCTTGAAAGAGGCTTACGGGATCCAAATGAAAAACACAGCTGATTGGTGACTAGTCTTTGATTACTGACTCTTACACACATAAACAAATGCACACCACCCCTCAGAATCATACTTAGGCACACACACACATACCTCACAGGGAAATGTCTCCCAGTTAAACCGCAGTAATCCCGCCGCTATTTACTGTGAGGTTTTTGAGTTAACAGTCTTTGGTCACAGGCCAGTGCCCTGTGCTTCCTGTAGCACACTCCGTTTTAATTACTTTCCTCTCGCTCCCCTTAAACACTTATTCCCAGCCCTGATTATACACACACGCGCACACAGCAGATCCAGTGTTTGTTTAAATTGAAAAGCTTCAGATGTAGACTGCATGCAAAGTCATTACTGTAATACAAGATGCCATCAGTCATTTTAGCAGCTAGACGGAGCTGCCCGACCAAACAAACAAGCTAGAAAAAATTAGCCCTCTGATTCCTTAGCTCGGTGAATTATTTGTTTTTCCCTAAGCTCAAGTTACAGAGTTTGCCCACCGTTTGGTGAAAACACCATGACCGTGTAATTATGGCTGCCCTTGTAACATTAATGCGTCCTCACACGTTCACCGGTTGAAGTTACGCCTGTTTGCATGTCAATCACCTTGTGATCTCAATCATGGCTGCTGCACTAAAACTCAATCAGTGCACTGTGGCACTTAAACACGCATTGTGTTGGTCACACAGGAGCCACATAATCAACCCGCAGCCTGTATTTACAATCCAAAGCCTCAATCATACCATCTTTATGTGCTCGCTTTACAATATGTATATAGTACCAGGGGCTTCAGATCTCTGTGGATGAATATGGAGTAGATAGTAATGTTGTACTCCTGTCAGCGCACATGATAGCTTACGTTCCTCTTTTAGCCCAGCATACATAGCTTTCTTGTAGTTCAAACATTAAAGCATAGTGCTAGCAAACAGCAAGGTCATGGGTTTGATTTCCAGGGAAAACAAGTGCTGATAAACTGTGTACCTTGACTGCAATGTACATCGCTTTGGATAAAAGTATTTGCAAAAATGTTATACTAATGTGATCATTTTGAGAAATCTCTTTCATTTTTGATGTGTGCTTCTATATGTCATCAACAAATATCTCTATATTCTTGGGCTGCACAATTAATTGTATTTAAATCATGATCACAGTTTTTTCTTCTCAAACATAATTGTCTGCGATATTGGCTCACTTGTTATTTATGCTGAAAACTTTCTCTTTTTTTCCGTTTGACATTTCCATTATTTTGCATTGGTAACAAGCCTCCACAAACTTTCATGCTTGGGTTTGCCATATGTTAGCAGTTTAAATGCCACACTCAGAGCTTTTCTCTTAAATGGATAAATTTTCCACCCAGTGTTTCATGCAACTTCCCAACCTGTCAACCATGTGCTCTCTCTGCACTGAAGAAAAAAAAAGGCTGAATATCTGAAAACACAAACAAACTTGTAGGTTAATATAGTTTGAAATTATTGGAATTAATATTATGAATTTCACTGTTTTAGATTTTGAGAGAAGCTTCTTAAGATTTTACCAGTTTTCATAAAGTATTGAATGTGTTAAGATGAATGAAGTAAATCAGGAAACTAGATGTGGTAAAATAAACCCTGCATATGAGTCTTGATTTGTGCTTATTTGAAAGTGCAATAATTCTGATTAAATATTTAAAAAAATTAAAATGAGTATAATCATGATTAATAATAAAGGTTATAATTTTTGAGCAAAATATTTGTGGTTATTACTTTAACCATTATCGTGCAGCCCTATTACTGTATATGCCTGTGTGTTCTGCGTACAGTATATTTAAAATACCAGCATGTAGTGAGACCAGAGGGAGGCTGATGTATTCTGTCCTTCTCTATTTATTTACTCTGAAGTTTCCTCTCTGCTCTACTTGTTAAACGGGGATTTAACATGGTTGTGGCACAGCAGCAAGAGCTTTTTTGTTGGAAAAACAACAATTAATTAATGCTATTCATTCCATAAATCTCTTAAAATGCGTAGCGCCTATTATAACAGAATGCTTTCTGTTTGCTAATGATCGTCAAACTGCGAGGTTCAGCATTTAATAAGCATTAGCAAAATGCCTCAGTCCAACAGCCCTCAGAGAATGTTATGGCACATCCTCTTTTATAGCTTTTACAATTCCAATAGTGCTGCCTGGCCATTTTTAACTGCCTGTAGCCGGGAACATCAGAATGACTGTAAAGCATTTCCTGTGTGTAAGATAATCTAAATGCAGGCACAGACCAATAGAAACTTGAATAAAAATATGAAAATATTTGTGCATAATCTGACATCAAGTTAGCTGTCATGTGTTTGGAGGGATGTCTAAGTCAGCAGAATGGCTAATATCTTTATATCATACTATAGTTCACCCAAAAATGAAAGTTCTGTCATGATTTATCCACTCTTATGTTATTCCTAAACTGTATGACTTTCTTTATTCTGTGGAACTCAAAATAAGAGATTTTGAAGAATATTTTTTGTCCATACATTGAAAGTCAATCACAAAAAAAAGTTGCTGTTTTTTTTTTTTTAAAATATCTCTGTAAGAAAATCATAGAGGTTTTCAAATTTTCTTTTTTGGGTGAACTATTGCTTTGAGGAGACTTGCTGTATATGTAATAAGCCTGAGCAAAACTAGAACCAACAGTTCGATAAGTGGTTAGAAATGAAAATTTAATTTTCACATTTGATATTAATATCTTCTAAATCTTTTTAATTGTGAAACATCAGTAAATGTATTTGTCTCGAGAGACACTGCCCCTTAAGAACATTGATTCTATCTAGCCATTCTCTAGCAATACACACACAGTTACTCTCAACCCCCTGAGGCCAACATGCCACAGTTACAGCCCCTTCCTATTAACATCAGTGTTCAATCAATCCAATAAGACAGACCCTGTGACTCAACACAGCCTCATTCTACTCTGAGAAGATTAGGGTGAGCAAGTCAAGTCACCATTATCTTTACATAAGCCACAATCACATTACAGTTGAACTGCCTCCCGCAGTCATACACCAATCGATATTATACATGACTGCCAGATGTGTGTCTGCGGTTTCAGTGCGAAGGCTCAAGGGAGTTTTCAATGGAGACAGATAAACACTGTCCACACAGAAGTAAGGAGGCACTTGAGTTTTGTGCTTCATGAGAATTATGAACAAATCCCTCAGGCCAAGAGCTGCCGCATAAACCAGCTCCGTTTATCAAGTGGGACAACCACTACAAAAAGACAAATAACACACACAGTCCATTATGGTACCAAATGTCTCTGTTTTTTAAGAATTCATATTTGTGAATATTTTATAAACACAACTGAATATTTTATATATTGTAAGATTAAATAAATGTGCCATAGCTGGCCTCAATGTTGCATGTGAGGCCAGTTTGTTTCTTTACAAAACCTATAATTTTAATCATTTAAAACTAATATTAGAAGCAAGATTCACAGAGACGTTTTTAGTATGTTTTTATATTTTTGCCCTATTCCCCTCTCAAATTGTGATCCAAAGCAGTATGTGTCATCACATATAATGAGACCAATTACCACCATGCCATCTTGGTTTTGAAAGACTTTAAAAGCTGACAGAAACGCTGCATCTGGCCGAGCTGAAGTGATTAGACCGAGGTGTTTTGTGCTGACTGAGCCTCAGATGGTACTGGAGGTAATGAAGCTATTTATGGTCAGTTACAGGTTGGTGGGAGTGGAGGAGGGAGTGATCTTGTGAAGTGTTGGAGAAAACACACTGGAACTCAGAGAATGACAGGGAAAAATGAGCTGTTGGAGGCCAGCTTTCTGTCTAAACTCTTAATAATTTAGTTAAACTGCTTTAAATGACTTTATTTCCACATAAATCTACACTTTATACATCGTAATGACAAAAAATAATAATAATAATTTGTAAAAAATTAGAAAATTTATTAAAAAACATTGCCTAAGTATTCATATTCTTTTATGTGACAATTGAAATTTAGCTCAGGAGCCTTTCAGTTTTGCTGGATTGTCTTTGAGATGATTCTATTCTATGATTGGTGTTAACTTATGGCAAATTCAGTTGACTGAACATGACTTGAAAAGTCACACACCTGTCAAAAGAAGGTCTAACAGTTGAAAAAGCATATCAGAGCAAAAACCAAGCCATGAGGTCAAAGGAACAGTCTGCAGAATTTTGTTGAGCCAAATCTGGGGAAGATTACAAAATTATTCTGCTGCATTGAAGGTTCATAGGAGCATGTGGCCTCCATAATCCTTAATGGAAGAAGTTGGGAACAACCAGGACTCTTCCTGGAGCTGGACAAACTGAGCAATCGGAGGAGAAGGGCCTTGGTTAGAATGGTGACCGAGAATCTAATGGTCACTCTTGTTGAGCTCGATGATTATACAGTATATGGACATGGGAAAAACTTACAGAAGGACAAACATCACTGCAGTGCTACACCAATATGGGCTTTATGGCAGTGTGGCGAGACACAATCCTCTCCTCAGTGAAGACACTTGAAAACACACTTGGAATTTGCAAAAAGCACCTAAAGGACCCTCAGACTGTGGGAAACTTACATTCTCTGGTTTAAAGAACCTCAGTTCCAAGTAGGGCTGGGCGATATGGGCAAAAATTCATATCTCGGTATTTTTTGGCCGATTTGCGATATACGGTATATATCTCGGTATTTTCGTTTTTGTATTTGTATTTTAAAAAATCTGTAGCTATTTTATTTATTTATATATATATATATATATATATATATATATATATATATATATATATATATATATATATATATATATATATATATATATATATATATATATATATATTTATTTCACTTACCGCCCAATGTTGTCCAACAAAACATTACATATTAAAGGTTATGAAAACAAATAAAGTGAATGTAACCATGTAAGCCTTTATATTATGTGAAAAAAGGGTTATAATCACATTTCATTCTAACATTGTAAAATTGCAATCTAAAAACAAAAATAAGGTTTTTAAAGCAGAAGTTAAATTCACTAAACTAAAAATGAAAAGAAATGAGAACAAAAGCAAAGAGTTGTGTTAGGCTATTGTGATTACGCCATTACAGTCACTTTACAGTCAGTGCAATCATAAAAATAGACTTACTTTTAGGTTTAAAGTTCTACGTCACATTTATTGTCCAACTAAAAAAAATTCCACGAAATTAGGGCTGCACGATATATCGCATGCGATAGTCATGCGCATCTCGTCAGTAAAGCCGGTTCTGTGATTAGTAATAAATCTCCATCACCTGTTTTCAGATGGAGCGGCATTTAATACACAGAGCCGTAGTTCACTGACAAGCTACGCAATATCACGTTCACTATCGAATGCAATTCATCTGCGATTATGAGCGCGAATTGCGTAGCTTGTCAGTGAACTACGGGTCTGTGTATTAAATGCCGCTCCATCTGAAAACAGGTGATGGAGATTTATTACTAATCACAGAACCGGCTTTACTGACGAGATGCGCATGACTATGACTGCAGCCCTACACGAAATGTATATTTTAGTCAGAATCATTGCACTCCTATTTAATTGAGCTCCGTCTGTGTGGTGTGCGGCGGCGCTCGTTCACTGAAGTCTGTGAAGTTTAGCGGAAAATCTCAAATAAGAAGGCTCGTGCACTCCTGACAGCAAAATGGAAATATTTCCATGACTTACTAACATTTACAGATGGAGAATATACCTGTGAAATGCAAGTTATGCATTTAGGAAAACAGCACATCTCAAACACATTAAACAGCGCTAGCATCTCTGTCAGTGGCACACGCAGCCTTTCTGTCAGAGCATCTGATGGGCCGAGCCGCTTAAACTATGCGAAACTATAAACTATACTATGTCTTATCAGTTTTTAAAGGCCTTAATATGAAGCTTGTCACATGTTTAGAACAAACTGGATTATGCACTTTCTCCACAGCAGCTCAGTCTGTGTCCTCTGCTATATTTTTCAGATGCACTTGTGTCAAACTACTGTATTTCCATATAAACGGTATCGCCTCATATCGAATCGCTTATAAAGAAAATATTGATATATCGTACAAACTCGATATACCGCCCAGCCCTAATTAAAGCATATTGTCTTGGAGGAAACCAGGCACTGCTGATCACCTGCACAATACCATCCCAATGGTGAAACATGGTGGTGGGGGCATCATGCTGTGGAGGATGTTTTTAAGAGGCAGGGACCGAGGGAACTTGTCAGGGTAGAAGGAAAGCTCAAAGCAGCAAAATACAGAGATATCCTTAATGAAAAGCTTGAGTGCTCAGAACCTCAGACTGGGCAGAAGGTTCACCTTCCAACAGGACAATAACCCTATGCACACAGCTAGGACAATGCAAGAGTGCCTTATGGGCAACTTTGTAAATGCCCTTGAGTGACCCAACCAGCTTGGACTTGAACACAAACAAACGTCTGAGGAGAAAGCTGAAATGACAGATCCATTCAGCCTGACAGAGATTGAGAGGATCTGCAAAAAAGAAAATCCCCAAATGCAGATGTGCAAAGCTTGTTGCATCATACCCACAAAAACTTGAAGTGGTTACAGCCAACGGGGCTGCAACTAAGTACTGAGTTAGGGGTATGAATACTTATGCAATATACTTATTTCAGTTTTTCCTTTCTAATATTTATATCTCCAATAAAAAGCGAATTAACTTTTAATAAAGTCATCTCAAATCTGTTTTTGCTTTGTCTTTATGGTGTATGAAGTGTAGATAGATGTGGAAAAAAGTAATTTAAAGCAGTTTAACATAAGGCTGCAGCTTCATGATGGTGATATATAAAACAGTATAGCTCTGTGTCTCTTTGTTCTGTTGACGTCCTTCTGTTCGTTTCATTCTCATTCATTCTGACATGTTCTTCTACCTGTCTTCTCTATCTGTACCCTGTAAGACCTGTAGTGAGCATCTGACTTAACGAATGACTCATTCAATAGTAATGTGACTTTGATCTTGTCCTTGTCAAATGTATCTCTCTACTGTCTACTTCACATTATTGTGGTGGACAGTTAGTGCACCGTATAGCATTTTTTGTGTGGATGTCTGTGTTCAGCATGTAGGCTCAGTCTCCCAGGCTTTTCTGAAGCACCTGTCTTAGTGGGTTTCCAAGATGCGCTTTGATCACCAGTGCCATGCTGTGCTCTGGCTTACATAGGCTAATCAATGTGCACAGTAGCCTTACCCTGCCCTCTGACCCCTCCGCACTCCAATTAGCCGTCATTCTGTGACCCCTGCTCCTACCTGCCAATCACCTTCAGTCCACACCTACACCGCACGTCTGCCGTCTGTTACCTTCTGCTCTCACTGCCTCATGCGCTGTCAATCAGATTGAAACTTCCCCTTTAAATTCAGCTGGTCAGACTGTCAGACCACACATTGTTTTGTCTTGCTGCATTGTCTCGTAATGTCCATCAGGAAGTACAGACGCCCAGCAATGATCCCTAACCCATGTCAGTACGGACTTCCTCTCATTCATGCCCACAGTGGCTGATGCACTAAATTATTAGCTCTGTTCTGACAGCTCCGCTGACACTTTAAAAATTAAAGGCGTTTTTTCTTGCAGCTCAAGGACAGGATTTTTTCTACAGTTGTAAGCTCTGCATGAAAGGAAATGTACTTTTTAAATGAAATGAAAGCATGTGTTTTAATCCTGTTAAATCTTTTCTGTTCAATAGGATGGGAACTTCACCCAAACCCTGTCTGGAAAGGCACCGGAGAATGTAAAGAAAGTGGGTCAATCTGCATTCGTAGACTTTGGTGAGTAGTAGTATATCACTGTGTGGCCCATTTGTGTTGTGTTTAGAGGTGGCATTACATGCATTCACTCCAATAAAACCGAACACTGGCTGTGATTTCTGGGATAATTCATGCATAAAATGCTCATTTCTTATGCAGTTCAGAATCTGAAAGTAGCCCTGAGTTTCTAAAGGCAATACATGCGCAACACAGAGATTCAACGCACACACATGGTGCCAAATTGAATATTAGCTCCTGTGGGATCCTATTAAATATTAACAATACAAATTTCCCCTTTCCAAAAGCATCCCACTGATAGCAGGGATGGCACCAGCAGTGAAATCTCACATAGCATTAATGATTGATAAGCAAAGTGGAATGACCTAAGATTGAATGTGTTCAACTGAGCGGCGTCTCAGGAGCTTGGCCTTTAAATTCAAAGCTAACTTATCTGACCAAACAAGAGCCCTTCTCTGCACTCTTTAATCTGTTTCCTCTGATCTCTTTCTCTTGTCATTTTGGAAAATGTCACTTCAAGCTGTTATAGTGTTTTCACAGCAAAGAGCTTCAAAGGATGTGAGTTTTAAGCAGGATGAAGGTTTTCATTTAACTCCCAATCCGTCAGGTTATTATGCTTTTTGAGGACTGTTGGCAACTGGGTTATTATAGTTAACTGAAACTAAAACTGTAAAACATTTACTTGAAATAAAATAAATGTTAACTGAAATAAAATGAAATAAAGTTAACCCCATTTAATTTCAGTTTACCTTGATGTACTAAAATAACTCAAGACAGAAATTTAAAGACAGTAACACTTTAATTTAGGGAGCAATTCTCACTATTAACTAGTTGCTTATTAGTGTGCCTATTATTGACATATTGACTATTTATTAGTAGTAAAGCACATGTTCTGCATGACCATATTCTACATCCCTAATCCTACCCAATACATAAACTTAACAACTACCTTACTAACTGATCATCATACACATACCAACTTCGTAATAGTCACAGAGGAAAAACTGGCCATCATACACTAAACGACTGAGGATCACACACCACCAGACTTTGAAGTCCTTCTGATCACAACAAACTCACACAGAAACATGCCTTTTTGCTTGGATACACATGACAAATGAAAACAATATGTGTTCTAAAATTGGCTCAAAATATCAAGCAGTGTCTGTGACAATCATACACTACACAATTTTCTATGAAATCTGTCAACTCAAATCTGCAAACTGGCTCTGACTTTCGGCAACTAGAATCCACTTCTCCAGATGGCGGAAAATCAGGGCAAAAAGCGTGTAGTGTATAATACCCTTTAGCTTTAGGAAACACAAGCCACCACAAGTATTAGTGCCACCACAGCTGTTAATGCCTAAAAACTTAACATTTTAGATTAAGACTGAACAGCAGCTGAGCTTTTCATTATGTGACATTGGCAGGTGATGAAAAAATAATAAATGAGATAAAACAAAGTCACTGTGTTTCACATAAATGCAAAAGAATGCTGTATTTAATTTCTTAGGTTTCAGGTTTTAATTCCCCATTCTAAATGAAACCTTGAAATATAACTTTACTGAAATTCTGCTGGGTGTCATGTGTAGGTTAAATCCGTGTTACACTGTGTTCTGGTGTACAAGCAATACCGTTTGCCCGGTAAGCAGGATGTTGGGACTAGGGGTGCGCTGATCCGATATTCAGTATCGGTATTGCTCCAATATTGGCATTTTCTGCCGGATCGGGGTATCGGTCAGACGAGACCAATCCAAATACGATATTGTGCGTATACTATTGTGTTAT
>CM077221.1:23486379-23538879 GCA_039654775.1 Spinibarbus caldwelli | reverse complement strand
AAAAAAGTGTATGGGATGAGCGATACACTAAAATCCAGTTCAGAATCCAGATGAGGTTTGATCAGAACTGCAAGGGTCACACCCTCCAACACATGTACAGTGCAAAAGTATTATAATTCATGAATGTGCACTGTCAGAATGTAGTCAGTCTTGACATGGACGTGTCATTATGAATGCACAACATATGTTAGACAAAATTCTCCATCTGCTCTATCAAGATGGTAATTGCTCTTTTCTTTTTTTACATGTGACAGCCAAATGCATTATTCATTAGCTGAATGATATTGAATACTAGGGCGCTGTCAGGAAGGTAGCGAATGGCAGAAATGTCCTCTTTTACCATTTTTTTTTTTTCTTGCTTGAAGTCAGAGTCACATGTAATGTGATGTGGCATTTAACGCCCAGTCATCATGACATAAACAAGTTCCGTGTGTGTGTGTGTGTTATGGAGGGCTTTTGCTGTTTTTCTCCAGCTACTAGACGTGTGCATGTGTACTGTATAGCAAGAAGCTGAAGTCATTAGTGGCAATAAGCAACTGGCTCGTACTCCTACCGTACACTTACACACGCTTTGATTCTCACACAGACACATTCAGTCTCTCCTTCTGCTGATGTACTGAGAGAGAAAGCTCTTAAAATACAGAAAACAAAAGCAGCATAGATTCTTTATCTCAAGAATGGAAGGCAGCTGTACTCTGATTGGTGGTGATAAGGCTATACTGTATTTATTAGGTTTTGCTTATATTGTATAGAACAAACGTCCCCAGTTTTAAGTCAATTACACTGTGGGGATCGGCACACAAAAAAAATGGCTTATTTGACATACTAAGTACCGTATTAATTCAAACTGGAGGTTAGTATTTTGCAGAATGTTTTTAGGACTATGAGAGATAAGTTGATAATGGAAGACATTAATTAAATATATTTATTTACACAATCACAATAAAAATAACACATTTACTGAATGACTTTATTATTTTCGTTCTGTTTTCCAAAGACTGGTCAGAATTATTTTATTCTCTTCGTCTCTCTTTTCTTGCAATGTACAGTATATCTGTTCATAATAATACTTTGTATTCTCACCAGTCACCTTCAGCTTATTCACTGAGTTTTTTGTAAAGCAAAATTCTTGTAAACCTTTCATTGTGCATCACTCTTGCAGAGTATATATTGGTCTCTATACATGTAAAATATATTAGTGCTGTCACAATATCAGATTTTCACTATGTTATTATCATGGCCAAAAGAATTCATGGTCCCACTTTATATTAGGTGGCCTTAACTAGTTACATTTAAATTAATCATTTGATACAATGCACTCATTGTGTGCATACATGTTTTTACATTGTATTTTAAAAAATACCTGCATGTAATTACATCTGTAATTTATCTCTGTAATTACGTTTATAATTACACTTTTGACCCATCCCTTACACCTTAACCCACCCTTAAACCTACCCATACCACCAAACCTGTCCCTAACCTTACCTTTATCCCACCTCAACAGCAGCAAAAGTGTTTTCCAATACAATATGAACACAATAAGTACATATAAAGTGGAACCGAATTCACAATAACAAACAACATTGTTGTATTATCTTGGCAAATTTTGAGAAAAAAAAAAAAAAAACAATATGATAAGGGAGCTTTAACAACACCAACTAATGTATCATTTCCCATTTCTGGGCTAGTAAACTAAGTACAACTTACTCCTTATACCATGGTGAAATTTGCAAGATGATGGAGGTAAAAGTGGGTGAACAAGTTGGCTGGTGTTATTGCCACCTTCTGTGCTTATTGCTGATTGTCACTTCCTGCAGACTCCCACACTGGCGAACTAACTTTTTTCGGGTGTGGGTAGAGTGTCTCGCTTTCGTCTGTCATCTGCTCCGAAATGATTTTGTTTGGCAGTATTAGCTACACACTGCGTCTTTTTTTTTTTTTTCAGTTTTTTGACAGGTGGCAACCATTGTTATACAGCCATCTACTATGTTAGACTGTCATCCAAAGTTGCTGGTGCTGGCTTATTTATGATATTATCGTATGTGTAGTATTAACATGATATCAATATTTCATTCTTTAAACCAGTCAATACCACTATATTGCGGCCACCCTAATATATATGTAGCTGCTTTTATATTTCATCAAACCCATGACCTTGACTTTGTGAGCATCATGCGTTAGAGTTTGCACTAGGAATCCGAAAGTGGAAAGTCCCCACCATGATAAAAATATAAACTTGTGTGTGTGTTTGAGTGTAATTCTCTGTTTCTCTGCAGGCTGCCGGTTTGATCTACATGGCTATTTGGTGCGTGGTAGATGCTATGAATGTCAATGCATATCTCCTTTTCTGTTTTTCACCACTGCTCTGCCTCCAGTTCTTCTCTTTCCATTATTCAATCTTTATTTTGAGTTGCTTTTTCTTTTCTTGATTTATTTTATTCATCTCCTGATTTGTTAATATTTCATATTAATAGTAGATACTTTTTGTCAAGCATGCAAGTGGTAAACATGAAGGAATAAAGACTCGGCATAGGATTCTGACACCAGGACAAACGGCTACGCACCAGGCTGCTACACACTTCATTACACATGCTCAAGATCACATGATGTTATCTCCATATGCTGGATTCTGGAGCATTACGAACCCAGTGAAAAGATGCATTATTATATCATAGACCTCATTTTACCTCCTCATTCACTCTCCCTCTTTCTGTTGTTCCTCAGATGGTGACGGCTCCCAGGACCACCTGTTGCCGGTCTGCATGGATATTGACTGTGAAAGAAGTGCAATTTACCTGGCCAAGCCTGGAGGGACAGAGGTACACAAGCCCTCCGTTATTACTCTGTCACACTCTTCCGTCTCACCCTTTCATCCGTTTGCATCTGTGGAGTCCATGAGCTCTCAGAGCTGCTGTGAGGACAGTGACAGGACTGTTTTAAACACTGTGTCACTGTCACTTCTAAAACTAATGGATAGATTTGAGAGACGGATTAGTGGTAGGGCTGAGCGTTCGTACAGATTTCCTGATTTAATTTGACTCACAATCTCTCAATTTGATTCAAGTTAATTTGATCAGATTCATTGGGTACATAACTGATCAAAAGTTAGAGGTCAGTAAGATCTTTAAAAAATCAATTATTTTTACTTAGCAAGGATCCAGTTGATCAAAAGTGACAGTAAAAACATTTATAGACTTCTGTTTCAAGTAAATGCTGTTCTTTTGAACTTTCTATTTTTCATCAAAGAATCCTGAAAAAAAAGTGCCGTTTCCACAAAAATATTAAGGAGCACAACTGTCTTCAGAGTAGGGATATGCCGGGATCAAATTTTCATGTTGCGATTAATTGCTGATGCTTTTATCACGGTATACGTATTATCACGATATTGAAATTTAGTTGCAAAAAAGTTTTGTCATAAAACTGTATAACAGGTTTAATATCTTTTTTCTTATAACAAAAATAACTGAACATTTAAATACAATAAAGCAATACAGAAAAAAATATATATAAAGTTAAAAATTTTACACAGATTAAAGTGCAAAAGAATTATAAAGACCAATAGGTAGCCTATCAATTTACAATAAGATCTCATTAGTTAACCTTAGTTAATGCATTAACATTAACAATGAGCAATAGCTACATTTGCTACAGAAGTTATTATTCTTTGTTAAGCTCGGGTTCATTTAAAAAAAAAGCTGTTGCAACTTTCGATTTTAACAACGTATTGTTAAATATTGGAATTACCTTAGATTAATGAATGTTTATAAGAATTTTTAATTGAGAGTTTGTTAACTAATGAATTAACTAATGTTAACTAATGAAGCTCTACTGTAAAGTGTGACCGAACAATAAAAAATCAAAACACTTTCAAACAATATGTTGTAGTCCAGATTAAAGTTTTAAAATAAATAGCCTATTAAGTCTAAATATTTAAGTATTTGGCGTTGTGTTGAACACCATAGCGAACACAGAAATCTGAATGGCTATTTAAATAATTTAAACATGTTTCAGAAACAGAAAGTAGTGCAGCTGGTTTGTTTAAGGGGTTTCCAGGGTAACGGCCGCTGTTTAGCGCCATCTGCTGTCAGAAAGTGAATGTGCGCTTTCATTCAGCGCGTCTCCTTCATGGGTTCCGCCATGCGCTTCTCATCCGTGTTTGTTTACATCAGAGTGCACACTCAGTTTACAGCGGTGTTGTGCATTTAACCAGTTGATGGTAAAAGTACTCTTAAAATGCATTCAAAATTCTGATTATTTTGTAATAAATTATTATTCTCAGTATTTTGAAGTGCCCACGATAACAATATCATGCATATTCATTATCGTGATATATCGCATTACCGAATACCAGCACATGTCTACTTCAGAGTTGATAATAATCACAAGTGTTTCTTGGGAATCAAATCAGCATATGAGAATGATTTCTGAAGGAACATATAAAATTCAGTTTTGTCATCACAGGGATAAAATACCTAAAACTCATCTTTTTGAAATATTCATTAAAAGAACCGAACTCGAAGTCATTCATTGCATAGATTGAGCAATACCGAATGCTTCAAATGCTACTGATTCACTTAAAAGAACCAGAGACATTCATTTTTGAAAAAAAAAAAAAAAAATATATATATATATATATATATATATATATATATATATATATATATATATATATAAATTTAATATTTTTTTAATTTGTATTTTTGGATTGGTCAGAAAACCACTACTTTGACTTTTTTACTTTTACCCAGCACTTAATTTTAAATGGGTGTTTGAATTGTCTGACATGGGTTGATGGATCAATCAATGCCATAAGGGGCATTCAGGAAATCTTCTTGTATTCAGAGCATATATTTTCCACTGAATATATGAATATTCAAATGATGATAATAGATTACAATAAAAGCCTATAATAATAGTGGCATATAGTTATTTAGAGCTCATTGTGTGAAGGTCTGCTGTGGTCTGGCAGCTCATGCTCTTAACTGAATGTCAGCCTCAGAGTGGAAGGCAGCGGTTATCTCTCTGCCCTCACACACACACACACACACACACACACACACACGCAGTCCGCCTGTCACAGGCCTTGGGACCAGAGAGAAAGGGAACAACGATGGACGCAGACTAGGAGAGGGCAAGAATGTAAAAGGCGGGGAACAAGCGTCAGCTTTTGTTCGCCTGCCACGGGCGCTAGTCTTCACCATCAGATATACTGAAAGGAAAGGAAAGAAAAGTTTGACTCTTCCATTATTTTCCCATCTGTCCATCACATTCTCTCTGTCCATTATTGGTCTGTCTTTCTTTTCTTCTCAGTTCTCTCCCCTTCCTTTCTTTTTAGAGTTCAGAAAACAACAAGCTACACTGGTTTGAAAGAGTTTATTCAATGCTGCCAAATAATGTACGAGACTGATATAGACATAGCAGCACACATGGTGTATTGAAAAGAGAAGATAGAAGAAAACAAACACTTGACAAAAGATGGAGAATGACAAAAGACATGATTGTGTTATGGTCAAAGAACACAGTCTATGATTTAATTGGCCCAGGGATTTCTCTGTTTTTAAGCATATTTGTGTAGATTGGGGGGGGGGTCTGCTAATCACACAATACGCTCTCTCACACACATAGTCTGCTAAATAAACTCATTCTCTCTGTTTTCCTTTCCAGCTCATCTGCTTAATATTGACAGTGTAAACACATGTGACATCACACTCATTAGAGTGATTAGGGACAGCGATTGTCATCACCCTCACACACGCACACATGCACACACACTTTTGGCTGTGCTGTATAAATGGCCACTTCCAAATCACTTCTGTTGTAATTAAAGGCGGTATGTGCATGTTTTTGAAAATTAAAATGAAAATATTTTCTTTATTTAATGGCGGGGTCACTATCAAAACTGGCAGTTCTTATTTGTTTATGGAATATTGCAGAGTGTATTATAAATTATCTTTTTCTCAGTATCACAATAGGTGAAGAAAAGCAAATCACTATTTCTATTTCATGCTGACTTTTAAACTTTTTTCCTCCACCACCCCCCTTTGGTTACTGTTGCTAACTCAGACAAGCTTTACAGAACATCTTAAAGGAATGAACTCAGACAGTAATAGAGATTTCAGATTTTCAGTAAAATATATTCATAAAATAGTAAAAATGGTTTGAAAATCATTCTTGCCTATTTTTGTTGTCTGTTACTTTTAAATGCTCAAGCTTTTCAAAGTCTGGTGGATTCTGATTGGCCGTCAAAGTTTTTAATCATTCATCAGCTGGAAAAAAACAGTATTGAATGTGATTCCAATGAAATTATTCCTCTGTATCATTATAGTTACACAGCAGCTGTGGTATGGATTTCATTACCCTCATAGAATTAGAATGATCATTAAAGGGGTCATGAGAAATCAAATTTGTTTTGATCTTTTGGCATATAAGAGACCTTTGTACCATTAAAGCATCCTGAAAGTTTCATAGCTTGAAATGTCCTCCTCATTATAAACAAAGCATTTATTTTATCAAGCTCCAAAAATGGCTCCTTTTGGATCTGAGTTGCAAGGTGATATTACTTTACCCTGAATTTGAGTGTCGAGTTGCGTCAAAAGCAAATAGAAATTACAATCACTGCCGATAGTGTTTTTTTAATGGCATTCTGGATCGTGTCAGAGGATTGTTTGGAGCATTTTGTTTTGTAAACGAGGCACAGTGTCATAGAGAGTTCACAAAGAAACATTTGTTGAAAGATGAAGCGGTACTCGATCTGACTGCAGCTGCATCACAAACCGTAAGTAAATGATTTCATAATGCTTTGTCTGGAAATTACCACTTTATTTTTGATCATGCATTGATCAAAAATTGGGCATTGATACGGTTTCCTATGCAATGACATTAGACAATCATAAAGTGGCTTTATGGTTACAGTTATCGTTATCGTCCTTGGTGTGAACTGGCCTTTAGCCTAATATTTACCTTAAAATATTGTTTGCATCCTTAGAAGGTTTTTTTTTAAGGTTTAGCTTCTAGCTCTACAAGCCGTTTTTCAGTATTTTTTTTGTCCTCAAAAGTGAAGCTATTTCAGAAACACCCAAATTGTGTTTCGTAACAAATCACTTTGACAGTCAGACATCTATTTCCCGATGTTTGCATTCCGTTTACACCTGTACGCTTTTCACACTTCCCAAGATTTAAATGATTACCTGTATTGTAGACATGATTTCCGGGCTCTGAAAGAATTGGAGAGGAAGGGCTTTGGGATCACCACAGAATTAAGCTATCCCTTAAGCTGCAATGCAGCAAAGCGGCATCCATAAAACATGGCGCGAGAAAGAAAGAGAGATGGGGAGGAAATGATGGAGAGCGAAGCAATAGATTGTCTGAGATGGTGGAAGTGAGCGTCTGTGTACGTGTGTGTTGAATTTCAACAGAGTCGTGAGGAAGTGAACAGGGGAAGGAGGGAGGAATGGACGCCTTCATAGGCTGAGCTGCTCTCTCTCTCTCAGCCCGGGGTGTCTCACACTTATTCATTTCATTTTCATGTACTCTGTAATAGCAACTTTGTTTCCAGCTTGGCACCATCAGCTGAGTGTGTCAGGCCATTTATTTCATTCTTTTTTTTTTTTTTCTCAGAGGAGTATAAATAATATTTTGCTCACTCTCACGGCTCACACTCCGAAATCTGCCTGACCTGTGTGTGTGTGTCTCTGTCTGGATATTTGCTCGTCTTATTGTCTTTGTATCTCGTGAGTCTGAAATCAGCTAAAGCGTCAGTCTCTGAGCAGTTTGTTTAACGGTATTGATTAGTGTAAGTGTGGATGTGGCTTTGTATCTGACTAGTTTCCTTTATCATGACATCTCTAAATTATCAGAAGTAAGTGTCCTGTGGGCTACATTTCCCAGACATCCATGTAGAGACATCTCCTGAGGAGGTTAAATTGGCCATTATCTGCTTAGCCCATACAGGGCACTGAGGCCTTCATTTAGTCTCTCACTCAGGCAGCTGGTGATTCTGTCAGTACTCATGCTGTCCCGCTCCCCTCGTGTCACAGCACCACCTGTTCGGCTTGTATGCTGCCACTCATGAGTTGTTAGTCGACCCACACAGAATCTGAATGGTTTTTAACATTATCTAAACTGATTAAGGGGGAATGTGTGCAGATTTGAATATGGTAAAATGTTCTAATGGGAGCTGAGAGGGCTGCGCACTTATTGGCAGCTGAAAGCGTTATCAGAAATTAGCCAAAATAGAAGTTTTATCTGATGAGCAGTTCCTCGCAGAAGGAACTGGGCACAGAACTCAACAGAAAACTCCATAGATTTGTGCACAATTGGATTCTTGTCATTCGCAAAGTTTTCAGAATGGTTTCTAGGGCTTTGTGTTTGTGCCGCAGAGTTTAAGTTGCAACTGTGGTTAATGGTGCATCGTGCTACATGAAGCATCTGCAGTATATATGCAATGCAATGTCTGATACATCTGGATTTCAACTTTTGACTTTTTTTTGTGAAATGCTAGTTGTGTCTTTTCTGTTTAATGTCATCTGAAATAATTCTGAAGAATTCCTCAGAGCTTTCCTCTGAGGGCACTGCGCAGGCCGAGTCATTAGCTCTTTCCTTTAGTGACTCCTGCTAATGTTCTGTGCTTTAACATTCACAACAGCTAGTCTGTCAAGGGACAACTTTTGACATCAATTTCACCTTTATTTAGTCAGTGAAAGGGTCTTTTCAATAAGCTGATCTGGCACCACAGCAGTAGGATGCAGCTCCTGTTTTAGTTTATGAAATCTTATTCGCCTCTGAAAGACATTTATGCTATGACCTGTACAGATTAGAATTATAGCGATTCCCATTATAAACAAACCATATGGTTCACCGCCCACATCTCATCTCTAACCATGTCTCTGAAAATACATTTCTTTGACTTTCGTTAAGAGTTATTATGGTAATTCTCTATTTTGACAGTTTGTCCTGAAGGAATGGCATTGAGACGTCTTCTTTTGAATCCTTAGTTACTTGTGATTTGTGTTACTTAACTCTGAAGAACGAGTGAAAACATCATCGATACTAATGATTTCTCACTAGAGCAGTTGAAATGAATATTGAATATATATCTCTCTTGTTTTTGAGCATTACTCTGGACCGTGAGATACTGAATGTCTGTTGCTAGTGTCAGTAATTGTTGACAAAGACAACAAAACTGTTGATTTTATTTATCTATTTTATATTAAATTAAATACCACAAAACTTGACAATTTTTTTTATTTTTTTTTATCTGTAAGCACATGGCTTAAAGCTTTTAAATGGTGAAAGAGCCTTATTGGCTAAATAGAGGCAATTTAATCAATATTAATCATGTAATAATATGTTACAGGAATTGTTCACAAACAAATGAAGAAGTCATCATTTACACGCCTTCATGTCATTCCAAACCTGTATTAATTTCTTTCTTCTGTGTAACATTTAAAAAAAAAATGTGTTTTTGTCTCTACAATGAAAGTCAGTGGGGTTAGTGTTGTTTTGTATGAACAGTTCTGACCCTACAAAACATTATTTATATTCTTTTGTGTGCCACAGAATAAAGTCATACAGGTTTGGAACAACATGAAGGGAATAAATGATGGAAGAATTTAATTTTGAGTGAACTATCCCTTTAACATACACTACTGTTCAGAAGTTTTTGTATATTAATCTCTTATGCGCACCAAGGCTGCATTTATGTGATCAAAAATACAGTTAAAAGAGTGATATTAAGAAATATTATTACTGTTTAAAAAATTGTGTGCTGCATAGTATTTTTGTGTAAAGCATTTTTTTCAAAACTCTTTGATGAAAACAGCATTTACTGTATTTGAAATACATTTTTTGTGACATTATAAAATATTTTTCTATCTCTCTTGATCAAATGAATACATTCTTGATGAATACATATGATTAATTATAAAACTTGCCATCTCTAGTAATCTTTGTCAGCCTGTCACCACACTGCAAGCTGGCATTGCAACACAAGGTAGATTGTTCCCGCCAGTATCATCAACAAAGCTTTGTCCACTGCAAGCTATGTATGTATGTATGCTCTCATGAAGTGTCAAAATGGTGCCAAAGACACTTTTTCGCCCACTAACCCCCACCCCGAATCTGCCAGATCCTCCACAAGTCCTTGCTACAGCTCTCATTATTTACAAATTAATCACTGGCTGCAGATGACCTTCAGTTCTGCAGGTGCACATGTCTAGTCTTTTCTCTTCAGACATAAACACTGCATGCTGTAATAACAGCCTATACCCTTCCCACCTTTCCTGCCATCAACACCTCTGATCTGACACGCCCGTCTCCTGATTCTTGTACCACATTTCATTACAAATTGTGCTTCTCTCCTCTAGGGAGGCTAATGAAGAGGCCGTCTGTTGTAGATTCTGTTTCACACGCAGGGAGGAATGGCATGCGTTCCCCGTAATGCGAGGAGCGATGAAGCTTTCTTTCTTCCTTTTTTTCTCTCGGAGTGTCATAAAGATGGCAGTTCATTAGACGTCGCGCTTTCATATCATTTGTCAGTGGCACCTATTGATGTAATGGCACCTCGTCTGGTGTCTTCCCGCCGGCGAGCTCTGATTTTAATTTCTTGGCCTAATGAAGCGTCGCAGCTGGGATGTGGGAGTGGTGGAAAGCGGAGCTCGGCTAAAACAGGGACTTTTTGCGCTTTAGTAAACAAAGCCACAGGGATGGCGTCTTGGCAATGCGAACGTGATGATGTCTCCCCGACTGATATGAGGGAGGGAGGAAAATGGGCCATTTGTATTCTGTGCACAGCGTCTGCTCTATCTAAGATGTCCCATTACTTTTACTAAGGGAAGGCTATCATGGCTTTCTGCATTAAAGAGATCATTCTCTCCCTCTTCTCCTCTCTGTCACTTTGGCATCAACGATATAGTCTAATTCGCTGACATTTCGGCTGTTCGGTCACATGGTGTTTGCTGGGCTCATGCCGTCATTTACACAAATGAGACACTTCAAATGATGTAAGTGGCTCATAACATGACAAACTGTCATGTGTGTCCTCAACAAGTAGAGTAATAACCTATAAAGCTGAAGTAATCGCTGGTGCCGAGGTATCCCATCATCCTTAGTGTCTAGACACTTATGGTGTTCCGGTGGCATTAATGCAGGTCTCTCCCAGCTGTGTTCAGCCAATAAACATCTTAAAGCAGGAAGCCAAATGAGAAATTAGCGTGTTTTCTATGGTAGTTGGTTAATTACAGAGTGTCTCGTTATCCTGGATGACACTGATTAGCTTCCATCTCATTTCTGTTTGATTAGACTTAAGGTGTGTGTGTGTGTGTGTGTGCGCGCGTGCGTGTATGTGTGAGAGTGGGTCTGTGTGCTCCAGTTCGGGTTGATTGGGTTAATCAGTAGAGCAGCGGATAGCAGGATGGGAGGCTAATTCTAGCAAAAGTTACCACTCTCTTCTCTGTGGTGAGCAACAGGCCCATCCCACCACACACCACAAATTACCCATTCCCCTCTTTCTTCTCATCTCCAGGCTTTCTAATCGCTCCTCTCATCCATCACACACACTCTGAAGTGCCAGCTGTAGTCTTAGACATGCAAAAGCATCTTTTTGTACGAGTCATGCCACGTGTTCGCCTGGTCAGCCTCAATGAACTGTCAGGTAGACATTCTCCACAAACAGGATGATAAATGTGCAGAGTCTTTGTTAGACAGGCTTGGCTGATTCTCAGATGAGCTCTCACATCCTTTTAAACAATGAGCATCGTACACAGGCTCTCTAGGCACCTGCCAGAGGAGTAGCCCAAACCATCCCTGACCTGTCAGAGAGTCCAGGTCTGTGTAAAGCAGATGGTGGGAAAATACTTTCTCAGGTGTATGGCGGCTTAAAGTATAATCTGTTTACTAGCCTTGAATTATTGACTTAAATCCTGTTCGCATTTCTCCAAAGGCTGCTGATAAACAGGACATTTTGCCAGTCACATCCTGTCTGGCTTATTTTTTCGTGAATTCTGCACGGTGCCTTTTACATCCCTCTTCTGTGTGACCCTGCCGGCCTCCTCCGCTCCTCCGTCAGCATTAGAATTGAGGGATGTCGGTGCATGTAGCGTTATGATGTGTGCTAGGCTCTTTGCGCAATGGTACAGGTCGACACTGCCAGGCTGGTTTGCCGCCAACAGTCTTCATTGGCCAGCAGCTAATGCCGCCAACACCTATTCTCAGCGGCAGCTGGTTCAGGTTATTTTTAAACTTTGGAAGGATGTTTTCAATGTAGATCAAACCTGCTCATATTCAGACTGTCTAGATGCCAAGTTTGGCACATGCAAGCAGTTCTTGCTTTCATCGCAAAGCAGGACGTGTCTCACCATACCTTTACTGGCTAAATCATCTCTTAGTTTTTCATGTTTGTTATTTTCTTTCTTGCTTTTCCTTAACCTTCTAAAGGCCTGTTCACACCACAACGAATGTGCGCTGTGAAAATTTGGTGTGATAAACATTTTGGATGAACGGCTGTTAATGCATCTGTTCGGACTGACACAAACATTTGAATGCTGTCAATGCAACTGATTCTTTTACAGAGAAGTGTTGTAATCTCTTTTCTATCAAACTGCAAATGAAGTTGGCTAACCAATAAGATTCACATGTACAGAGACACTGCTATATAAAACTGTGACTTGGAGGCACTCACGAATGGACAGTGAATAGCAGAATAAAAATCCAAAGCAGCTCTGTTGTCTCTGTACTCTTGTATTTGGTGTTATTTGATAAATAGTACAGAAAATACAAAAATCAGAATGGCTTTTGAAAACCTGCGTATACTGTAAATACTTAATTTCCTCTCCATAACAAGTGGGTGTCTGAAATGGTAAACTGCGCAGCGCTTTGCATACCTTGGTAAACGGGGTATTTCTGCTTTTCTATAAGTTCCACTTGCTGACAGAGACGGTTTGAAAACACTCATATTCAGAATAGGAATGATCTCAAACATTCATCAATTTGACTAACTATCAGCTAGAAGGACTTGAGTAGACCCATTCTGTGTTCACCACAATGTCAGCCCACAGCCTTGTGATTTCCATCTACCCTCCCTAATAAATCAATAAGACTTAGCTTTAACCAGGAGTCAGCACTGATATAAGTCAATTTACACAAGCAGACACGGAGTGATGGAAGCCGATTGTAGATGGCCACAAGGACAATGACTGTTTGCATAATCATTACTATGTTGAATGAAAAGAGTCTTCAGTTCAGCGGAATTCAGCTGGGAGTTAATGCCATTCTGTGTGAGTGTCTTCTTGAGAGAAAGAGATGTTTTGTTTTTGTATGTGAAGCTTTACTGTAGTTCTTCATAGTAGAATGGAAGTAAAGGACTCTGCTCACACACACAGAAACAGAACCGAATGTGTGCATGCATTTTATAGTGTCTCAACACGTACCAGCATGTACACCCACGCAGAGTCTTTCATAAGGATCATTTGTTTTATTTCAGCTGGTATTGAGGTTCTCAACAATAATGGCCCTAGTTTAGAAATGGTTTGCCAAGCATGTTCAATTTAAAACCCTGTCAGTATTTCTACTTAGTTATGATGAGCCATCATTAAAAGTGTGCCCATAAGCTGTCATAACATCTCATAACCTGTTTTAACAGCCCATCAGTCAGAACTGCTTACTTAGGACCTGTGGTGGGGGTTGAGGTCTGGCTCAGCAATCCTATGGAAAGGAAGTGCTCTAGGAGCTTAAGAACCATTAAACGTTCATTAACCGAGTGAGTGAAAGAAAGAAAGAAAGAAAGAAAGAAAGAGAAAGAAAGAAAGAAAGAAAGAAAGAAAGAAAAACAGAAAGAAAGAAAGAAAACAGGAGAGAGAGGGAAAAAATGAATGAACAAATGAAGTGAACTGAAGATATGTCTGTCTTGGTTGTCATTCATCCAGGTCATCATAATATATCTGGCAGAATGAATTAATCTATAGCTAGACCTTGTTTCTCATTATTTCTCATATAAGATTTTTCATAGTTGACAGTCATGAAAAAAAAAAACTAGAAATTTAACCATCACACATTGTGACATCATATAATTTGTGGATGGTTTTGTGAGTTGCCTCTCCACGCTCTACCACAATCATTATATGGAATTTGATTCTAACAAACCTTTTCCTTACAGAGGCAGCTGTTATGTTTCTAACTCTCTGAAAGTTAGCTATTGTTATATCTCTAATGTTTAGCAGTTTAAAGATTAGTTATTGTTACATTTCATCAGGGTTTACAACTCATCATAAAAAAAAACCCTACTCATTCTTACCACTGCCTTTGATACAATAGACTATGATTTCCCATCAAGAGCATAGCCTTACAGTGGTGTAGTTCTTATCTTAAAGATAAGAACTTTGTCTGTAGTTTTCAGCAAGTTCTCCTCATCTTCAGCCTCAATTGTTAGTGGGGTTCCTCAGAAGTCTATATTGGGTCCCCTTTTTTTAATTTTCCCTTTGGAAGTGTTATTGGGCAACATAATATTACTTTTTACTTCTTTGCTGATAACACTCAGCTATATTTGCCTTGGAAATCTGGTGACACAATCCAGCCTTCTCAGGACTGCTTCGAGGACAGTCTTGATTTATCAAATAACTGTCTCCAGCTCAATAATGACAAAACTGAAATAATTATTTTGATCCCCAGAAATGTAGATGTTGCCTGGTTAATAAGCTTGGTAATCATTTTCCTTCAATTTCGCTTCAGGTATGAAATTTGGGTGTCATTGTTGAACATTGAGTCAAACACATTAACTCAGTTGTTAAGAATAGTTTTTATGAGCTACAAATCAGTTCTAAATTTTAAACATTTTTGTGTTTTTTCAGGATTTGGAGAAAGTTAGTCACGTTTTTATTTCCTCACAATTATTGAGATTCTGTCTATCTTGGTTTTTCTCAATCTTCACTCTCGCACCTTCAGATGGTCCAGAATGCTGCTGCAAGGCTGTTTACATCAGCTAAAAAATACGATCATATCACTCCAATTTTAGCCTCCCTTCATTGGCTTCCAGTTTATTTTAGGATCCAGTTTAAGATGTTGTTTGTTTTTAAAGCCCTTATTGATCAAGCCCCATCGTATATTAAAGATCTTATCCTCCCTTACTCATCTAGCAGATCTTTAAGATCTTCTGATAAAGCACTTTAGCATGTCCCACAATTTTGTCTAAAATTATAGGCTGATACAGGTTTCCGGTTTTTATTTTATTTTATTTATTTATTTATTTATTTAGTTTATTTTTTATATTTTTGGTCGCTGGCCCTATAGCCTATGGAATCAGCTACCTTGCACCTTGAAAGTTAGTTATTATTGAAAGTTAGTTATTGTTTTATCTCTAATGGCTTAAAGGTTACAATGTATTTCTCTGTTTGAAGGTTCAGTTATTGTGACTAATTGTTTGAAAGTTAGTTGTAATCTCTAGTAGTTAGTTGTTATGTCTCTAACTATTTGAAGCTTATTTGTTATGTAACTAACTTTCTGAAGTCACCTATTGTTACGTCTCTAATGTTTAAAGGTTAGTTATTGTTATTTCACTAACTGTTTGAAGAAACATTTTTGTTTGATAATCAGTAGTCATTACATCTCTAGCATTTTTAAGGTTAGTTATGTTCTCTAATTTTTTTAAATTTAATTTTGTTTCTGATGGTATATAGGTTATTATATGTTTAATTGTTTAGCTATTGTGATTCTTAAACTGTTTGTACATTTTGTAATTATTACTGTATATCTTTAACGTTCTGAACTGCATATCAAATATTTTAAACCACAGTTTAACAGAAATTGTCCTAGATAACCTGTCAAGCGCTTAGCAGGAAATGTTGCTGCAATGTAAACAAACATTGCAGGACTCTCACATTTGCTCATAATGAGGCAGCTAAGCCTACAGTGCACACCATGACTCACAAGCTTGACTTTTATTTTCCTTTTCAGCGGAGAGGAGACTAACATCAATTAATTCTTGCTTTAGAGATATTAGCAATATTAGCTTTAGACATATTATTTTGTACAAATGCAAAATAGTTTGTACAAATACACATACTCTTTCTTTGCCTGATCCAAGCATTGCTGATTCTGGTTGTGTTCGAGGGTCAGGAGAAAATCTTATTAGCAGCCATTACAGAATGCTCTGCCTTCTTTCTCCTGCATTCTCTCTTTACCACTTTGTGTCCATCTCCCCTCTCCCTGCATATCTCTAGCAATCTCCCTCTGTCCCTCCCTCCTGACTCTGTGCCTCCATCCCCATGGATGTAAACATGCAGAGATGCACCTGGCTCTCTGTTTTACATTCATGAGTGAGTAAAGCCTGTAGCATCTGCGCTTGTGCCTCCCCCACACACGTACAAATGACCGAACCCAGAGAGCAAAAGAACCATAATGCTGCACTGCCTGGTGTGCTGCTTTGCTTTGGCTGCATTCAGCCCAATTTCTTTTATTTTATTTTTTTATTTTTTTGGTGGTTCACATGAACTGTTAAATTTGTCTCATATCAGACACTGGTTTAAACAAGTAACATTCCTAAACTGCTACCCAACATCCCTACTCTGACAAATTCATCATAACATCATCAACAAATTTAATAATGTGACTTTTCACGTTATAAAATCAGAAATTCTTATGAATTAGCATTAACTTTGCCACAGTATTACGTGTCTAATATGCTCATATAGCGATTCAGTGATCTCTTGTACTTTATTGTCAGGTCATGTAACTGAATTTTCTTCTTCTGCTCTTCCAGTGGGTGCCGGTGCTGACGGACTTTAGGAGGAAGGATTCTTTGTGGGGATTTGTGCTTTCTCCAGACATTCCCATCACCCTGCACTTAGGAGACTACAACATGGATGGCTTTCCTGATGCCCTCGTCATCCTCCGTAACACCAGTGCTAGGTAAGTCAGCATTAGTGCTGGGTTGCCTAAATCTGTACTCAAGTACAAATGATGTTGTTTATTTATCAATAATTACTCAAGTAGGAGCAAAAGTAATGATACAACTGATTATTTGAGTAAAAGGAAGAGAGCATTCCGTGAAATTACTGCACAAATAATGAATACTGTTTACATAGGATCTGATCAAAGTTCAGAATAAAGCACTGGTGGTGATAAGCGTGAAATGGTGAAACAAATATGAATGGGGACATTATGAAACTATGAACATGTTTCATAATGCAAACGGTATGATGTATACACATCCTGGGTTTTGGATGGAGAACTAAAATCATATCTAGGGATATGCCAGTATCAAATTTTCATGGTGCGGTTAATTGCTAATGCTTTTATCACGGTATACGGTATTATTATATTGAAATTTAGTTGCAAAAATAACTAAACATTTAAATACAATAAAGCAATACACAAAAAATGTATAAAGTTAAAAATTCTACACAGAGTAAAGTGCAAAAGAATTATAAAGACCAATAGGTATCACTTTACAAAAAGATCTCATTAGTTAACCTTAGTTAATGCATTAACATTCACAATGAGCAATATCTACATTTGCTACATAAGTTATTAATCTTTGTTAACTCTTAGTTCATGTTAGCTCATTAAATAACACAGTTGCAACTTTTGATTTTAACAACGTGTTATTAAATATTGGAATTACCTAAGATTAATGAATGTTTAGAAGAATTTTTCATTGGCAGTTCATGTTAACTAAAGATTTAACTGATGTCAACTAATGAAGCCCTAATGTAAAGTATGACCGAAAAATAAAGAATCAAAACACTTTCAA
The DNA here is from genome assembly GCA_039654775.1 of Spinibarbus caldwelli. Lineage (NCBI taxonomy): Eukaryota > Metazoa > Chordata > Actinopteri > Cypriniformes > Cyprinidae > Spinibarbus > Spinibarbus caldwelli. The sequence continues at coordinate 23,521,136 of CM077221.1, read as the reverse complement.
ACAATATCTAGGGCATTTTGCAGTCCAGATTGACTTCAAATGTAAAAAAAAAAGCAAATCAAATCAAATAAATAAATAAAATTGAAAATTGAAAAGAAATAGCCTATTAAGTCTAAATATTTGAGTATTTGGCGCTGTGATGAACACCATAGCGAATACAAAAATCTGAACGGCTATTTAAATAATTTAAACGTTTCAGAAACAGAAAGTAGCTCAGCTGTTTTGTTTATGGGGTTTCCGGAGTAACGGCTGCATTTCTGCTGTTTAGCGCCATCTGCTGTCAGAGAGTGAAAGTGCTTTCTTCCAGAGCGTCTCTCACGCGCTCCGCCATGCACTGCTCATCAGTGCTTGTTTACATCAGAGTGCACAGTGGTGTTGTGCATTGTGACCAGTTGATGGGAAAATAATTCTTAAAATGCATTTAAAATTCGGAATAATTTGTAATAAATAATTATTCTCGGTATTTTGAAGTGCCCACGATAACAATATTGTGCATATTCATTATCGTGATATATCGCATTACCAAATACCGGCACATCTTTAATCATATCTCATTAAAATCACTAGATTTGCACGTCATCTTGAGATAGATACACCAGAAACAGAGATTTCCAAAACAAAACATCTCAATCTGAAGAGTATAATGCTTTCCTTGAACTGAGGACCTACTCGTATGAAGTTTTTGTTCTTCAGGAAAATTTGCTTAAAGAAAAGTTACTTAAGGAAATTTGTAGAGCATTACAACCCACATCTCAAAGACAGTGACTTGTAAGTGAATGGCTGAGTCAGTCTCTTTTCAGCAAGATTTTTAGCAAGAAAATGATTTTTTATCAATATTGAATCCTAAAGAAAGGAACTATGTTTTGACTTTTAAAAGTAAAAACTCAGCACCATGAAACTTTTAAATTAAATTTTTAAACCAAGTAAGCCATGCTTAAAATTTTTTGCAAACATACAAGTATTTTACTTCCTAAGAAACAAACCAGGGCTAAAACCCAACCTTTATTACTTTTCCTTTTATCCAAATAGGATCTTTTTGATACTGCCACAGTAGCTGTTTTTCAAAGCACTGCAGCGCTTTTTCCAACTCTTTTTTTTCTCCTTGAAAGAATTTAAACCTTAAGTCAGAGGATTTCTTGGATGATCCTGATAAAACAAGAATTTGGGAAACTTTCTACACTTTTGAGGCATTTAGTTTTTTCCTCTCCATTTATAATATTGCTCAACATATATGATCTTATTCCACCCTCTTTCTGACCATGCATTCATGTTGATAAATTTGCAATTTCTAAATTACCAGTTTTTGCAGCTTTCTGTAAATGGATGGTTTAAATAATTTGCATGTGTTAGAGTATGTCTGTCATGCATCAAACATAAAAAAACAAAAAAAAAAAAAAAGTTTTTTTTTTTTTTAATGTATATATTTTTCCACTGAACAGGTTAAAATAGCATTTTTTTAGATCATACATCACACTTCATTCACTATTATGTTAACAGTGAATAAATGGCAGCGTAAAGGTTGGCTGAGTGTTGGCTAAGTGTTGCCATCAACAAAACCGAGAGAGCAGGTGCCTGTGAAGAGCCAGAAGCTTGTCACCCATCTTCGATCTGGCCTGACCTGAGTGAGGACAGGCAGGCCTGAAAGAGCAACAGGAAGGGCATGGATGGATTAACAGCTCTCTGATTGAGATAAGATACTAGAGGCTCTGCTGCTGGCCTCCAGGTGACTATGAGAGATGCTCCAGATGCTTTTAGGACACAAAGACAACTTCACATTGTCCTGAAGGACAGAGGATTTGTGTTCGGAGTCAGAGAATCATGTGTTGCTTTGGCCACACACACAGAATCCTAGAAAACGCTTTTCTTTTTTATGATCTGCTTATTTTTGGTCTCTAGTCTGTGGTCTTCATGCTTAATACATTAGGTCGACATAATCTTTAAGTCAGTAAAGTCTTAACCTTCCCCTCGTGTCATAAGGCCTTAGTGCTGCTGTAGTCACTTCTAATCACCCCACAGCCAATCTCATCATCAGCACTTCCACAGTAATCAGGCAACATGCATCCAGAGACCTCAGAGATCCACCAGAGTGTGTTCAAATCGGCCTATTGTCATTACCGTCGCCTCTAATGACTAAGATGCCAAGGAGAGTGATTTGATTCTCATCAGCCAGGAGCTGGATGTTAAAACCTCCTTTCCTCACAGATGGCCTTTTTCTTATCTCATACCAATCTGCGCTTGGATCTCTCTAAACACTCCAATGAACGTTCTCGTTAAAGACTGCAGCATCTTTCTATGAATCTTTGGTTTCTTTTTTCACACTCTTGGTGGAATCAAGTCTTGCTTCTTCAGATTTTTGCTATTCAAATAAATAACACTTATTCCATACCCCTGTTTTTTAAAGATTTAATCCGTATTTGCATTTTTAGAATGGAGACCAAATCAATATAAATATATAAGTTCATTTTTGGTGTTTTTGCCTTTTATTACGATAGGACAGTGTAGAGCTGACCGGAAGCAAAGTGGGAGAGAGAGAGAGGGTGGCGGGATCGGGAAAGGTCCTCGAACCGCGATTCGAACTCAGGATGCCCGAATCACAACAGCGCTATATGACTCAAATCAATATTTTTTATAAAATAAAAAGGACAGCATTTAGTGAACAAATTCAGGCTTTTGCATGTTCTCTGACTGTGTTGAATATAGGGGCCTAGTGGATGTCTGAAGCAGGATATGTTCATATGTTCATGAGGTCAGAAGAATCATGCTGATACCCATCAAACGCATGGGCATTTTGCAGTTTAGAAATGAGTGACGGATGTAGATGTGAGTATTGTTGTGCCAGTTTCTTTCTTGTTTTTTTTTTTCTCCCCCAAATGCTTTCAAACGGCCTCCAGCGCATTTTGTTAGCAAAGGTTGTCATGGTTTCTGAGGTGATAGAATGTGTTGGAGTTGGTGAGTTTTTTTTATTTATTTTGTTTTGAGCAAGCGATTCATACTGATCTAAATGTTTCTGAACTGTCAGTGGATTAAAACATGTTTGCATTCAATTCTGTGCTTCATCTCTTCAAGAGTTCTTCATCTCTCCATCCTCTTCAGCTTCAGATCACATCATCAGCCTCTCTCTCCACTTCTCATCGGACTTCTGACACTTAGAGTCTCTAGTCTCTCTCTGTCATATCCTCTCTAGGCAATATAAGATAAAGGGATGTCATTGGCAGATGAGGTGTAGGTGTAGATGCTATTTTTAACTTCTGTTGTGGCCTCTCTTACCAATCTGAATGTTTCCAATTTAGTCTAAAATTTTAGATTTTAAATCATAATCAGGTGCCTGGGTGGAAAGGAAATTTTAGCAGCTGTTACATTTCTAAATCATAAGTGTTAATTTTGAAAGTTGCAGTTTGTTTGAGGTTGAACAACATCCTAGATGTGGTTTCTTTTTTGCACAGTCTTCCCAAACTACCAGTGGTATTTTATGCCTTATTCACTGTAGTACAGTCTTTAAGGGATTGTTCACCCAAAAATGAAAATTGTCATCATTTATTCACCCTCATCTCATTACAAACCTTTTTTCTTCTATGGAAGAAAAATGAAATGGAAAAAAAAAAAGTCTGTAAAATTGAAGTTAGTGGAACACACAATCATTGTTTGGATTAAAAAAAAAATAAATAAAAAAATCAGTAAAAAAAAAAAATTAAAAGAAAGTAAGTCATAGCAATTTGGAACAACATGAGGGTGGGTAAATTATGAATTGTGATGTATTTCTGAGTGAAGCATGGTACTACAGAACTTTGCTCTGGAGAAGTCACTGTATGTTTCTCTCACTGACGATCATCTGTACCTCTGGCACACACATCCCCATTTTATCCTTCACTGTGTATATATAGAGATCGTTTTGTGTTAGTGTAAGTCACTGTGTGTGTCACTGTAAGAGAAAATGACTGTGGGCAAGGAAAAGTGGAGTACAGTGTCTTTTTCAGCTGAAACAACGTCAACATTTTGAGAGATTTAGAAATTGCTTTGTAGCTTGATACCACACTGATCTGTCTCTTTCTCCACTTTGAAACTAGATATACACCAGAAACAGTGTAAGGAGGAGACAGACCACTCATAGAATAATGATGGGAGAAATCATGCTTCTCAATTTGGCAGCTGTGAGAATGGAGGTCTCGAGTTTTAGTTAAAATAGCCCAACACCTTTTTGATATAATATGTGCATTATCTGGATCAACCTGAAAAAAAAAAGTTTTTGTTTGTTTTTAAGCATGATTTGAGCTTTATTAATTTTTGAGATTTATTTATTGAAAAGTTGAATAGGAGTGCAAATATTTCTTTTTTTATTGCTTAAAAAGACAGTCAGTAAAAAAATAAAGAACAAAAAAAAATAAAAGCCATAGAACAAAGAGTGTTTTGAAGTTTTTCAGTATCTAACTGTTGAGGCTTATTGAAGAAAGTGAGTTTCTGCGTTCATACTCTAAGACTGTTTAGATCTACATGTTTTTTGACATGATATTTTGCCCACCTGTCTACTGTACATTCACTGACCAAACTATGTTTACATTAATATCTTGGCAAGGCAAGCATTTTGCAGTGTGAATGGATATGCCTTAAAGGGACATTGCTACACACACAGCACTGATTCTTTGGCATGCTTTCACACAATTTACATACATTTACTATGGATGTTTAACAGTGTGACTAGGCACGGCCACAGGCCGTCTCAAGAGAACTAAGTGTGCATTCTCTTCCACCTACTTTGCTGCTTCTGTGTCCTTCTTCAGCTTTGTTTTCCCTCTCTGCTGTTTGCCTGTTGAATTCGCCCTTGGTCTAATTCAGATAGAGTGAGAGAGAGAGCAAAGATGGTTGAGAACAGCTAAGCAAGCACACTTTTCAATCCTCTCTTTATCAGCAGATTACATGTCAAATACCTGGCTCATCTCCTACACACTCCCTTCCTTTCCCATTCGGCTCTCCTCCACTCTGGTGTCTTGCCCAGGTGCTTGTTTGGCTTCAGATGAAATGAAGAGCGGCAGAAGAGCTTGGTCATCAGCCCTCTGACTCACCAATAAAATCGCTTTAAGAGGGCTAAGAAGAGGACTCGCTTTCTTCATCTTCACAGGGCTCTGCTCGCATTGATTTTTTGTTCACTTCTGACCGTGTAAATAATACACAATCACAGCATCTCGACCTCATTAGATCACACATTCTGCAGTACGAACACATTGATCAGAATCTGTTAGCTTTTCCATGAATCCAAAGCTTCAGATCTCATCATTAGCGGCAATGTGATCTTGTGTCTCTGATACAGCTTTGTTAAGAAGTTGTGTAATCATTTTCCACTCAAGCATTCTGCAATGATGTAGAGATTAACCGTTGTGGACGCCTCAAAAGCGAGAGAGTGACCTCTGACCTCAGAGCTGAGGGTGAGATTATGTAGACAGCAGTGAGACTGCTCCATCACCCCTCATTTTCATGTGTCAGGCGAGGACATTGTTTAGCCTGATAAAACATCTGGACACAATGTTGTTCTCCAGCATGTCAGGAACTTTCCCTTTCTAATGGTCACATTCAGGTTCACCTCAAGTGATTCCCATTTACTGTGTAAATAGTATATTTATTTATGGTTTGCTTCTTAATACAAAGAATGGTTTTTGCTCTTATTTGTTCTTTACACATTAAATATGAGTACTATCAATAGAATCTCTGTCAAACTTTCCATACTGATAATACTTGCATCTGTCATAAGTTTCAGCAAGGATTCTTTAAATTATAAATAAATTATCAATAAATTAAGTAGCAGAAAAGACTTACGTTATAATGTTGAACATTATATAATACAATTCAAAAGTCTGAATTCAATTAGTTATTCTCAAACAACTTAAGGTTTTTTTTTTTTTTTTTTTTTTTTTTTTTTTTTTTTTTTTTTTGTGGCCATACTTGCAGAACAAAAATAAAGTTCATCTTAGCTTTAGGAAGTACTTAAAGGGATAGTTCACCCAAAAATTAAAATTCTGTCATTAATTACTCACCCTCAGAAAGGTAATTAGGACATCGTTAAAATAGTCCATGTGACATCAGTGGTTCAACTGTAATTTGATGAAGCTACAAGAATAGTTTTTGTGCCCAAAGAAAACAAAAATAACAAATTTATTCAGCAAAAAATATCTTAATTTGTGTTCCGAAGATGAACGAAGGTCTGACAGGATTGGAATGACATGAGGGTGAGTAATTAATAACAGAATATTATTTTTTGGGTGAACTATCCCTTTAATATCACAACAAGGGATAGTAACAAATTATTCTCATAAGCTATATTATGTTAACTATATTATAAGCTATATTATGTTAACTATATCGCTTTTTTTGTAGACTGTACTATAAATAATTTATAAAAATGTATTCAAGTGCAGAACAGATAATGAAAATATTTGGATTTCTGTTAATTCAGTTCATTCATTATTTATTCATTGCATTCATGTTTATTAGTCTCTCTCCATCAGTCTTTTTAAGTGGTACAGATCGCAGCATAGAGCTCCACTCTGCTCCTGGCACACAGTTAACCATCCTCCGGAAATGAAGTGGCTGCTAGCTGTAATTAAATCAACTTTCCTCTGTGTCTGAGAGGAAAAGAGAGACACACATCAGACAACAGCTCATGAGAATAAAGAATGATTATGGTGAAAAGATAAGGGCAGAGAAAAGCAGTTTGTTTGTGCACTAAATCAAAAACAAATTTGGATTTGTACACAGAGACAAGTATGTTAACGCAGTGTGTTATGTCCCTATACATGTCAGTGACTGTGTCTATGTGTTGGTTTGTGTTTTGAGATAGAAGAAAGGAAAATAATCTACATTCCCATTGCTGCATGCTGGAGTCTCTGGCTTCAGCTATATAGGATTGAGTTGCTGAAGGCTATTCCTCACCTCATCCCGTCAGATGCGCCAAACCCCTCCACCGCCTGCCAGTAGCCCCTCCTTTCCACACAAGAGGGCCATTAACGGGGTGTTTCCCAGTTCCTTTGCACTCCTCCTCTCTCTTGATCTATTACTAACTCTCTCTTTCTCTCCTGTCAGTTTGCTTTGTACATCAAAGTCGCTCTCCCGCCATGCAAATGACCCACTCGATAGGACCGCCGCTATGCCGTGGGCTGATGGTCCCACCCCCTCCCCATTCCTACCCATTTAGGCTGAAAATTAATTAAGGTTCTGCATCAACAGCCTCAGGATGCCCACCAGAGCTTGTCAGGGAAGAGGAATGATGCGTTGATCTACGGCACAGATATTTGGATGAGCGTAAGGGATTGCGCGCTCATTCCAAAGTATGTAAAACTGACTCATTTTGGTTTTATTTTATAGATTTTTTTTTTCAAACGGTAATTGGGTGTGTCCCACCAATGAGGCTAGACATCATCTCCGCTCCCGTTAAAACCTAATGAATTTTAATGTAAAGGACACCGTTGAAAATCAAATTTCTTTTCATTTGTCAATTCAAATAGAATCAGCAGAGGAAAGCAGAGCTAAACAGCCGGGGGGCTGCACTGAAAATCCATTTGTCATGACTCCAGCGTGGACGAGCCAGTAGCCAGGCCTTTGCTCGTCTATCTCTCTCCACCTCTCGTCGCTCTTCCCTACCCACCACCGGAGCTGCCAAGAACACTTATCTGTTGATTAGAGTGGACTTGATCCAGATGTTACAATTATGAAGTGCTGAATCACATTTTTTCCCGACATCTTTCTGATGTCTCTTTCAAGGATCTTCTCATGGCAGTTCAGATGCAGAGGAGCTCTGTAATTAGATGTGTGGTGGTGGACTCCAGCTCTCTCATGCACACAGGTGGAGTGTAGAGGTGTGAACTGATCTGTAGTCAGGCAGCAGGTGGATGCCCATCTTGTGGACCAGCAGGTGTGTTCTGGTTTAGCAGAGCTCCTGCGAGACTTTATCATGCTTTCTCTCTCTGTGTTTCTGAACTGCTCTAATCACCTCTCTGCTTCAGTGAGCCTCTCTCCAATTCCTCACCTCTGTGTCTCTTCTGACCTGCACTGCAAAGCACCGTTCAACTTACACAGACACAGAAGTGTGCGTTTCGCTTCTTTTAAGTGGTCATTTTCTGAGCTGAATCCACCTAAAATGTGTGTGTGTTACCATGTTTGATTTCTATTTTAGAGCCTCCACCTCCTTGTCAGTCACTTCAAGGGAAGTTAGTTCACCTGGCAGCCATCTTCTAGTCATGGAGGAACTAGTCTCAGCCTCAGACGTCATGACCATGGACCGTCCACGCCCCTAAACATGACATGACACAAAATGAAACGTGATTGGTTGCTTTACCTGTCATATGACCTCTTGGGCGGTCCTTGGCCATTCAAAGCGGCCAAGGTTCCCAGACCTTCTGGCATCAGGCTGAAGGTCTAGCTACACGAGACTATGAAGGAACAACTTCTGTTTACTGAAAACTCTTCGTCAAGAGTGTGTTTCAAGTAATACGTGAAATCAGCAAGAAAATCCATTAACTTTAGAATTTATCTAGAAATAAAAGTTTCAAAAGGGAGGTTTTACAGTGACGCAATCGAAGAATCATTTTGAGTTTCTAAAAAAAACCTTTTAGTAAACAGTTTTTTAAAGAACCATTTTTTTTTCCTTGGCATGAAGAATATTTTAGTAACCTAACGAACTCTTTTCTACTACAGAACCTTTGGTGCATTGAAAAATTTCCATGGATATTAAAGGTTCTTCGTGGAACCATTGATGCATGCAAAGAACCCTTATTTTTAAGTAAGAGTGTTGATCCAGCTAATGGACATGCATGTTTTAAGGTTAAAAAAACAAAAAAAAAACAGGTAATGCTCCACTCCAGTTGCTTCACCACAATAATTTCCTATCATTCTCAACTCTATCTAGCATAGAAACCACAACGTTGCTTAATGCATTTTTGAATTGTTCACCCAAATATGAAAATTGTCATCATTTATTCACTCTCATGTCATTCCAGTCCTGTATGACTTTCGTTCTTCTGTGCAACACAAAAGATGATATTTCGAAAAATATCTCCATGTTTTTTTTTTTGTACATAGAATTAAAATCATACAGGTTTGAAACAATCAGATTAGAGAAACTGAATTGCCCTTTAATTGGGGAGATTTTGGATTTGATAATGGGTTTGTGTCATAGAGCTGCTGTGTAAAGTCAATCAAAACAGTGTTGAGTATTGCTTCAGAGGAAGGCATACTAAATGAACAGGCCAACTCATGCAACCCACCAATGTAAGGTGAGAAATGAACGGAAGAACAATCCCAACCACCAGCTATTATTCCCAGAAAAACACATGTCTTTAACCACAGGAAGCCCCTGCACAGCTCAACGAGCAGTATTACTTTTCAAAACCACCTGCTGGGGTGAAGTATACCTGTACAATGCTTAGAGGGGGCCAAAGAAGGAGAAAAGGATGGAGTGATCAACCAGGATCATTGAAAGCTGTATGAGACGAGAGGAGTGAAATCAGAGAGATCCATTAAGCTGAGCTAATGCATGTATAATTGAATGCCATCAATTGCACACTTCTTTATGATGTCAGGATTACCTCTTAATAGAAGTGCTTGAGTTTTATGAGGGACGAGACAGAAAACTCCCGTGAGGAGCGCAGGGGAAGACCTGGACACACACGCATTGGTACGTGATTGCATTTGCTATTATGCTTCGTAGTTTGAGGTAAATGGGTGTGTATTTTTACTGCGGAAAGAAGGCTCATTGTTTATACCGAGTGCATCTCACACCTGCAGTGCATGAGACCTGAATATTTTTTTTTTCTCTCACATCGGCAGCGGTCTCATTATTTACCGTATATCTCAGTGCTGAATTATTCGTACATTGAATTATTTGGCCTGGCTGAGCTAGGGCTCAAGCTCAAATCTATAGCTGCTGCAGCAGCACGAGGCTCTGTTGCTAGGCAATGGCTGTCCATCTCATGAGCATGTGTTTTGAAATACTTGTCTCATTGTCAGTCAGGATTAGCTGCAGTTCCACCAAGAGTAGAAAGACGTCTTCATTTCACGAAGATGAAAGATAAATGTCAATACGTGTCAATATTTCACACTCCTGACAGAGCATCAGATCCATCGTGGTGGACTGTATTCCCATTTACTTTCAAGATAAAGTGGCATCTGAAAATGCAGCAGCCGATTAAAATTTAAAGGCCTGTCAAACGTTTAAGCAAAGATTTATTTCCTTCACTTCAGATAGGAGGGATTAATTTGAAAGGTCTCTAAAAATGTACATCAGCCAATTGGGAAAGACATGCTCAATAAAATCTTTCTGGTTATGTAGCTTTCTGCATTAAACAACACTCTTATCTAAACTGATCCTCTTCCCGTTCTCTGGTAATGATGTTTTTGCTCGTTCATGTAGTCTACATGAAGCACCTGGAGTCCATGGAGAGCTTGTAGTAAGCATGGTTGTTGTCATAGTTGATTAGCCCAGCTGTGCTCTGAAGCATTAGCATGTCAGTTCTGCTGTTGTTCAATTTGCTTTCTGGATCTCTCACTCAAACTAGTGCCATTTACCCTTTTTTATTACAATTTAGCTCTTCCTTTCACTGAAAACTGCAGGTGCAGTTGCGTGATTGTGTAGAATATAAGAACTGGTTCCCTTTCAGTTCATGAGTGCGAATTTGAATTGGAACCACTGAATTTGGAATGATAGCAGGAGGTATCCATCCATCCATCGTTATATCATTGGATCTATCGTTAGTTATATCGTTATATCTATCTACCTATCGTTATATCTATCTACCTATCTATATATCATTATATCTATCTGTCAATCTATCATTATATCTGTCTATCGTTATATCTTTATATCTATCTATCTATCCACCTATCTATCTGTATATCTATCGTTCTGTCGTTCTATCTATCGTTCTGTCATTCTATCCATATATCTATCGTTCATTCTGTCATTCTATCCATATATCTATCATTCATTCTGTTGTTCTATCTATCTAGCGTTCTATCTTTCTATCCGTCGTTCTGTCTATCTATCGTTCTGTCATTATGTTGTACTATCTATAGTTCTTTCAGTCCATTGTTCTGTTTATCAGTCTGTCAATCTATCCAACTATTAGCAATCCATCTACTGCATCTATTGTTCTATGTATCAGTCATTCTATCTTACTGTCTATCATTCTGTCATTCTGTCAAATGAACAATTTTGACGAACTTTGCCTTACTAGTTAAAAAGACATAATTTTAAATTTATTTCCTTACATTGTAATTATAATTGTAATTCTGCATCCTTTTTGCTACCTCAGTATAAATTAAATTGTGAATGACACACAATCCTGGTTAAAGACGACTTTTTTAGCTTCTTATATACAGTATTTTCTGCATGTGTATCACTTCTTTCTTCCTTTTTCCTTATTCAGAAGCATACTATTTCCAGTGAGAGAGCAGAGGTAGCGAATGATTGAAACACCATCAACCCTTCAGACTGCTTTGTTTTTGCCCTTGAGAGCAAATTGAAAAAGAAGTAGACCAACACATACGGCAACAGAGAGAGAGAGAGAGAGAAAGAAGCCTCAGGAAGAGTGGGTGGACCGGTATTGAAGAGATGCCTGGGGGGACAAGATCTCTCTGCTTCTGTCATCTTACCCCTCGGAGAATCTCCAGACCTGCCGCCTGCCGTCCCTCTCAACACGCCTGTCTTTCACTTTCTCATTCCCTGTTTGTGCTCTGGATAACTGATGTCCTCAAAAATTCACGTTTTGATGCCGATCCTGCACAGCAGTCAGGAAACGGCACAGTCAAATCCCTCTTTTGCTGTAGAAAGAGAGAAAAACAGAGGGAGTTTGACAGAGTTGAAGGGAGAGGTCAGCCTGTGGGCTTGCCTCTGGCCTGCTCTTCCCTGCTGGGTTTGCCATGGTGTTGGGTCCAAAGCTCCCAATTAAGCGAGGAGCATGTATGTGCTCATGGGTGTGCAGTTGGCACAGCGAGCCACTGGTCACGACTGTGCTCCAGTGAGAGAGCGAGAAGAGAGGAAATAGGGCCTATATGCCCAGTAACCAGTCGCACACACTCATAATGACAAATACTGTATGTACTCTCTCACACACACAAACACCTGAAATACCACTCTGGTTCACACACACAACTGACTATGTGCTTTGAGTACAGTTGCTGTCCAAATGCACTGATGTGTTTCAGCTACTAGTCTTTAAATTGGCAGTCATGACAGTTTTACTGCCAAATACAAGGACAAAAACTTTCCTTCTGTGTGCAGCAGCCGGTTAAACCGGCGAAGGCTCCAGTAAAGCAGCTGTTCTCGACGCTACAGTAAGTGTGGTGTCAGTTAATCCTGTGAGGGGACAAAATCTGCTTGCTTGGCTGGATGACTTTGGCAAAGCCCCCCCAAATCGGCCTGCACTGACGGGTAGCCAGCAAAGGTGCCACAGAGGCTTTGGCTGTGAAATGCAGAGATTAGTGGACCAAGCTCCAGACTGACCAACACAATCCGCACAGGAAGTCTCATCGCCTGCCAGACCATCCCGGACAACTAAACTGGGAAATTCATTTTCATGGTCCAAGTTGAATTTGAGTTTCAAGCATTGATCATATTATTTGCGGTCGTAGAAAATGTGTGTGTATGTGTGTGAGTATTGAGCAGAGTAGTGGTTGTAGTGGGGTCCATTAGATCAGCTGAGTCTGAACTGTCAATCATTTGGGTCAAGATGGATAAAATTACTACATAGACCTTAGTCAGGGTAGTGATACAGTATATTTAATTTTTTAAGGGAATGAAAATGAGGCTGTGAGGGATAGAAGTACAGTGCTTTCAATGGATTATACTGTTATTTAACAACACACCGATTGTTCAGGTGACTAAATGTCTTTCTGAAAAGACTTTCAGTAGACAAAAACTCCATAATACACATTAAAAAGCCTAGTTTGCTTCCATAACTGTACCATTGTACACAAATACAAGCAACGCTGTTCACATATACAGGTGCATCTCAATAAATTAGAATGTCGTGGAAAAGTTCATTTATTTCAGTAATTCATCTCAAATTGTGAAACTCGTGTATTAAATAAATTCAGTGCACACAGACTGAAGTAGTTTAAGTCTTTGGTTCTTTTAATTGTGATGATTTTGGCTCACATTTAACAAAAACCCACCAATCTCAACAAATTAGAATACTTCATAAGACCAATAAAAAAAAAATTTAGAGAATTGTTGGCCTTCTGGAAAGTATATTCATTTACTGTATATGTACTCAATACTTGGTAGGGGCTCCTTTTGCTTTAATTACTGCCTCAATTCGGCGTGGCATGGAGGTGATCAGTTTGTGGCACTGCTGAGGTGGTATGGAAGCCCAGGTTTCTTTGACAGTGGCCTTCAGCTCATCTGCATTTTTAGGTCACTTGTTTCTCATTTTCCTCTTGACAATACTCCATAGATTCTCTATGGGGTTCAGGTCTGGTGAGTTTGCTGGCCACTCAAGCACACTAACACCATGGTCATTTAACCAACTTTTGGTGCTTTTGGCAGTGTGGGCAGGTGCCAAATCCTGCTGGAAAATGAAATCAGCATCTTTAAAAAGCTGGTCAGTAGAAGGAAGCATGAAGTGCTCCAAAATTTCCTGGTAAACGGGTGCAGTGACTTTGGTTTTCAAAAAACACAATAGACCAACACCAGCAGTTGACATTGCACCCCAAATCATCACAGACTGTGGAAACTTAACACTGGACTTCAAGCAACTTGGGCTTTGAGCTTCTCCACCCTTCCTCCAGACTCTAGGCCTTGGTTTCCAAATGAAATACAAAACTTGCTCTCATCTGAAAAGAGGACTTTGGACCACTGGGCAACAGTCCAGTTCTTCTTCTCCTTAGCCCAGGTAAGACGCCTCTGACATTGTCTGTGGTTCAGGAGTGGCTTAACAAGAGGAATACGACAACTGTAGCCAAATTCCTTGACACGTCTGTGTGTGGTGGCTCTTGATGCCTTGACCCCAGCCTCAGTCCATTCCTTGTGAGGTTCACCCAAATTCTTGAATCATTTTGCTTGACAATCCTCATACGGCTGCGGTTCTCTCAGTTGGTTGTGCATCTTTTTCTTCCACACTTTTTCCTTCCACTCAACTTTCTGTTAAAATGCTTGGATACAACACTCTGTGAACAGCCAGCTTCTTTGGCAATGAATGTTTGTGGCTTACCCTCCTTGTGAAGGGTGTCAATGATTGTCTTCTGGACAACTGTCAGATCAGCAGTCTTCCCCATGATTGTGTAGCCTAGTGAACCAAACTGAGAGACCATTTTGAAGGCTCAGGAAACCTTTGCAGGTGTTTTGAGTTGATTAGCTGATTGGCATGTCACCATATTCTAATTTGATGAGAGAGTGAATTGGTAGGTTTTTGTTAAATGTGAGCCAAAATCATCACAATTAAAAGAACCAAAGACTTGAACTACTTCAATCTGTGTGCATTGAATTTATTTAATACATGAGTTTCACAATTTGAGTTGAATTACTGAAATAAATGAACTTTTCCACGACATTCTAATTTATTGAGATGCACCTGTATACAGTGTAGAGAGTGAGAAAGAGATACACTACCATTCCAAAGTTTGTGCTCATTACTTTTTTGTCTTTTTTTTCTTATTAAAGCAATTCATTTGTTTGTCCCACAATGGCACATTTCATTGATCGAAAGCAACACTAACAACATTTCTAATGTTATAAGAGATTACTATTTCATCAAAGAACCTTGAAAAAATGCTTCAAAGTTTCCACAAAAATATTAAACAGCACAGCTATTTTCAACACTGATAATGTTTGTTGAGTACCAAATCAGCATATTAGAATGATTGCATGGGATACTGAAGACAGGAATAATGGCTGTTGAAAATTCAGAAATAATATTTTAAACTATAAATAAAAAAAAAATCTCATAATCAATTAAATGCAACCTTGGTGAGCATAAGAGACTTCTTCGAAAAACATTCAAATAAAAAAATTTTACCAACCCCAAACATCTGAATGGTAGTGCACTGATCAAGATTTGACTGTAAACACAATTGTTGTTTTTATAGACTGAGAAACAAGTCAATAATTTTTTTTGCTAATCAGAATCATGCTGCTGTCGGTAGAGCTCAACTTCTTTTAAAGCTGGATCATTGTTTATGTAGCTCAACTGGACTGTGTGTTTTGTAGTAAGTTGGCAGCAGTTATCCAGCTTCAAATGTATGTTTTGTGCATGTCCCATCTGCATTTCCTCCTTCTGAAACCAAGGAGAAACAACAGAAGGAAGACAGAAAAGAAAAACATTCATGCAGTTTCTATTTTTAGCCTCACACACGCCCAGGTCGAAATTGGTGTAGTTCTGAGAAGTGTCACATGGTAAATATCGGACTAAGGGGAGGAATGGCAGTGAAATAAAGGTATGAAACAAGGGTCTTGAATAAAGCAGAGGGCTGGCAGATGGGTTGTTGAGCAATGCAGAAAAGCAACTCATTTCATAATTCACTGCTGCCTCCCAGATCCACTTCCCCCACACTCAGCACTGAATTATGGGGAGGAATAGGTTCTGCTTAATTGCCTTATTTATTTAGGGATTGAAAAGTTCAGTGCACAAGTTTCAACCTTTTTTCCAGTTTCACTGATTCATCAAGCCCTGTGCTCCTCTACTGCACTCTGCGGTGTGCATGTATGCGTGTAATATTGGCATTGAAGAAGTGTTCAGGCTTAGACATGCTCTTTAATTGGTCAAAGTTCATTGGTGTGCTATATGCTTGCAAACTTAATTAGCAGGGGTTAAATTCAACATGACACGGTGTCTTTGCACAATTATTTTGCATTGTGTTTCTCAGCTCTCCTCACATTAACAGTTGTTTTTCTCTTTCTTTTTTTCTCAGCAGCACACAGCAGCAGGCGTTCCTGTTGGAGAATGTGGCGTGTAATAACGCGAGCTGTCGGCAGGCGGGCCGCATGTTCCGTGTGCACTGGGAACAGTCAGACCTCAGTGCCATCCCCAAGGCTGTTGTGGCCACTTTTTTTGACATCTATGAGGACGTAAGTGTTGGCCTTTTCCCCTTGCTTTTGGCGCTTTAATTAAAGCGCTGCCTCTGCTTCAATCTCCCTCTCATCTCTATCCCCGATCACTCTTTCTTCATCTCGTTGATGTCTCTGTGACCCGCATTATACCGAGCTTTGGTCATTATCTGATTTACTTTGACTATAAAGTTGTCCCTGTGGTGTGACACAGGCACTCTCTTCTTTTGACATTGAGAGGAGAGAACTACACAATCTACATTTCCCACAAACCCCAGTCTCTGATGCTTAACACCCTGCCATCCAATAATATAGCAGTCTCTGTAGTATTAAGACATGTTTGAACCAAGTCTGATGTGAATAAGTGTTAGTGTTCCTAAAATAAAATGTAAATATTACGACAATTGTAAACTAGAAAATAAAATATAAATATTACATGACAGTTGTAAACTAGAAAATTAGAAATGTTGTTTTGTTGTTTTTCAACTTATAAAAAATAAGTTGAAGTTGATGCTGAAGTTAAATAATAAATAAATAAATAAAAAACCTGAAAAATAAATGCACACTAAGTGGAATTATTTAAAAAATGAAAATGACAAACACATAACAAAATTACTTAAATTGAAACAAAAATTAAAATGTAAATCTTAAAATATAAAAATAAAAGCTAATTTAAAATATGACATAATAAAAATAATACTAAAATAACACTGATAAGCACACAACATCTAGCCATGAGACACATGACCCAAATACTTATTTTATTTAATATTTTATTGGTCTGTTATTTACTGATATATTTTTGCATCCAAACAATTGAAAAAAAAATTAGAATGTCATGTTCAGAGTTTTTAAATGTAGTGTCAAAGGGTTCAAATGGATTTCTTGATAGATTTTACATTCTTATTTTACGTAAAAATTTCCTACAAATTTCAGAATGGCTGTTAATATGCCTCCTCCTTTTTTAATTTATCTTTCTGTTTGTCTTTTGTGATTCACTGCACTGTTTCTGTTGATCAGTATTAAGGGTGTGCTTATGGTTTAAGGCATTTTTCTGATTTTAGTATTTTAAGTGGAGCTTCCCTGAGGGCAGCTCTATTCCTTCTGCCTTAAGCTGTGTGTATCTCACTGGTGCTCAAGGTTTGTTATATATTATTGATTTCTGAGTGTCCTTTGATCAGACACACATTGATTTGGGCTGTTCATTCTACACAAGGCACACACATGAATGTGTCAGGCTCTTGTCTAATGCCTAGTATCTGTATACAGTATTGGTTAATCTCACAGAAATGTTTAGGTTACACTTCACCCCAAAATCAAAAGAAATAAATGTTTTAAAAAGAAAATGTTGTTTTTTTTTTTTTACCATTAAAATAGGACCATTAATTTTTTATTTATTTATTTTTTTTTTTTTTGCCTTGTGACATTGTATTCATGACATTTTTCCACATACAGTTCTTAAAGCCATAAAGCATTCAGATATTTTAATTACCTGTAGGTAATACAATTAATCATTGTAAAACAATATTCTACCATGATGTGCAAATAATTTAAATATATACTAGTGTTCAAAAGTTTGGAGTGGATAAGATTTTATGCAATTGGCAGAAGTCTCTAATGCTTACCAATGTTGCACTTATTTGTTCAAAATACAGTAAAAACAGTAATAATGTGAAATATTATTACACTTAAAAACAACTGTTTTCTATTTTAATAAATTATTAAATGTAATTTATTTCAGTGAAGGCAAAGCTGGATTTTCAGCAGCCATTACTCCAGTCTTCAGTGTCACATGATCCTTCAGAAATCATTCTAATATACTGATTTGGTGCTCAAAAGAAATTATCATCTGTGTTAAAAACAGTTGTGCTGCTTAATATTTTTTGTGGAAACTGAGATACGTTTTTGTTCAAAAGAACAGCCTTTATTTGAAATAGAAAACTTAATAATTAAGAAGAAGAAGATTGTCTTTACTGATCAATTTAATGCATCCTTACTGAATAAAAGTATTAATTTCTGACCCCAAACCTTTTAAAATAGTAGTGTATTTTATTTTTTACTTTGCAATAATTAGAATTTGATCATTAATTTATTTATTGTAGAATTCACGGACATGCTTGTGAAAATAGCACTACAACTTTTGGTGCTTTTGGTGGACAGACATTTTGTGAGATTCCTCCATACTGAATCAGTGGCCACAGTGTGTGCTCACCCTTGTCTAGACTGATAGCTGGTGGCGTTGAAGCTGGTTTTGCTAATAGATTATACCATTACAGACAGTGCATTGAAATTACTTATTCTATTACTTATTTTTTATACTATCTCTCACTCTCTTTATGTCTTTCTCATGCTTGTCTGCTGAAGAAATCTTGCATGAGTGTGAAATCTTGTAAGAGGCACACATATTTGCATGTATGAGGTTCTCTATTGGTTTGTGTGCTTCTTAGCGCTCTCCTTGAGAAGTCAAACGTCTCACTTCTGCAGACAGCCCTCGAGCATCTATGTGCACGTGCCTTATTTCGCCATCATCTCTCCCTTCCTTTCCCACTATGATTCACTCTTTCCCTCCCTCGACCCTTCTCTCCATCTGTATCGCAACCTTCTCCCCATCGTAATCACAATATAGCCAATTACCTTGAATTCCCTCATGCTTACATAACTAATGGAGCTAAAGGCTCATTAAACAAACAGCACGCGCATGTCTCATTCTGTTAGCATTCGAGCTAGTCATCATTAGCACAGTATTAGGATGCTATCTGTACAGGAGCCCCGCGCAACCGTGTTCTTAAAAGCGAGACCGATAGACCGCAGAGAGGGGCTGATAAGAAGCGTAATAGCTTGCTGGAGTCCATTAAGGATAAGAGTGCTCATCAGACGGGAGAGATTCAATGGGCTCGATACATTGTTTCTGATTTCTCATTTGCAGGGTATATTAGATATGATCGTGCTCAGCAAGGTGGAAGGACAGGAAGAGTTCGTCATCCACGCTTTGAAGAACAACTTTGAGGCCGACGCGTATTTCGTGAAAGTGATCGGTGAGTATGAGGTTTGTCCGGTGTGGCCACCGTAGTGGCGGTAGAGCTTCCGGGTGCTGACATTTGAAGAGCTGACATTTCCAGAGCCAAATGCATCCACTAGAAAGCAGCCATGATGCCATTTAATCCTGCCTGCTGTGTTTTAATTAAAGGAGAAGGAGAAATCTCCTCTAGCTCAAGCGCACAGATTAGCTTCCTCAGTGTAACAGCATGTGAGGATCATTCTATCAGTGTCAGATTAAAACAGGGATGAGACTGACCCAGAGTCTCTAAATCTCCCCTCCTCGCGCTTATTAGCGCGCTCTCTTTCTCTCTTTCCTGTAGATGTGGTGTTTAATGAGACTGCTGTAAGCCAGAATGTCTGGCTCTGAGGGGAGAGAGGCACTCTGGGTAGTTTACTGCAGTGACAAACTGCTCCCAAGATGCTTGTGCCCTTTTCAAATCAAATAGCCACTTGTGTGTGTGAGTGAGAGGTGGAATTGATGTTTATATACAATATAAATGTTGTGTTTTATAAAAATAGACTCTCCTCCGTAATAAAGCTGCTTTTATGAGTGTAGTTTATATCATTTCCTTGTGAATAATGGCAGACTCATGACTTCTTGCTCCTGCACTCCTCTACAGTCAGTCTGTCTACACTAGTCCATTCTAGGGCTGCACGAGATGTTGCATGTGATAGTCATGCACATCTCGTCAGTAAAGCCGGTTCTGTGATTAGTAATAAATCTCCGTCACCTGTTTTCAGATGGAGCGGCATTTAATACACAGAGCCATAGTTCACTGACAAGCTGCGCAATATCACGTTCACTATCGCATGTGATTCATCTGCGATTATGAGCGCGAATTGCGTAGCTTGTCAGTGAACTACGGCTCTGTGTATTAAATGCCGCTCCATCTGAAAACAGGTGATGGAGATTTATCTCTAATCACAGAACCGGCTTTACTGATGAGATGTGCATGACTATCACATGCAACATATCGTGCAGCCCTAGTCCATTCCACACAGACGTGGTTTGCGTGGTCTGACTGTCTTTGTCTGTAAAATGGCAGCAGCACTACTGTTCAAAAGTATGGGGTCAGTAAGAATTTTTAAATGTTCTTGAAAGAAGACTCACCAAGACTGCATTTATTTGATCAAAAATACATTTAAAAATTAAAATAATATTATTACATTTTTAAAGAACTGTTTTAATATTTTCAAATGTAACAGTCTTCAGTGACTCACGATCCTTCAGAAATCATTCTGATATGCTAATTTGCTGCTCAAGAAACATTTCTTCTTATTATCAGTGTTGAAAACAGTTGTGCTGCCTAATATTACTTTCAGGATTCTTTGATGAATAGAAAAAAATGCATTTATTCAAAATAGGGAAGATTTTACATTGTTGCGATAGATTTATGTCACTTTGGGTCAATTTAATGAATGAACATTTGAACAAATGAACATTTGAACAAATGAACATTTTGTCATCAGTTACTCACCCTTATGTCGTTCCACACCTGTATACATTTCTTTCTTATGTTGAACACAAAAGAAGATATTTTGAAGAACCAAACTGTTGTTGGTCCACATTGACTTCCATAGTAGTGGAAAAATACTATGGAAGTCAATGGGGACCATCAACTGTTTGATTACCAGCATTCTTCAAAATATCATCTTTTATGTTCAACATAAGAAACAAAATCATTCAGATTTTGAAAGACATTAGGGTGAGTAAATGATGGCAAAATTTTCATTTTGGGGTGAACTATTCCTTTAATGTGTCCTTGCTGAATATACAGTATTACTTAATGAAAAGAAATCTGCCGAACAGTAGTGTAAATATTAGTGAAATACTGGCAGAAAAATATATGCACAAGTACCTGAGTACCAATGATTTTAATATTGTGGTTAAAGAAGAGTTAAAATGGCAATTTGGGAGGTAATTTGCCATCTGATTGAGACACAACTGTAAATGGAGACTTTCCCATCCCTGCTAAATATATTAGCTCTTTATATCCCGGCACCTCTGAGACAGTCCACAGATGCTTAAATGCATTAAGCAACCAAGCAATAGAAATGGTGCTGCATTAAAAATCAATAGGTTAGAGTTTGAATTTCACATGAATCAAAACAGAAACTATCATTCCCCATATGTTCATGTGTGCTACATTGCTCTGAAAAGCGTTTTTCTTCAGTCAGCTGCAAATGACCCATCATACTGAAAGATGTGGTAGTTACTGCCATTCTACAGCCCAAAATATAGAAGTTCTTCTCTGTATTAATGAGGAACCAAACGGCAGACCCACCAGATGCACTGCAAAATCCTTTTTACTGGGCACGAGCCAATAATATGCTACTGACAATTTTTTGCCTGATGTTGGAGATTAATGTATGCCAACCTGAGAATCATTAGGGGTTTTCACACTGTGTTTAACCCCGGCTTATCGTCGTTCTAAATCCCACTTTTAACCCCTGATAAAGGTACATTTCACACTTGTAACTTAGAAGTGGGGAAAGAACCCTTTTTTACCTGGGGTTATGGCAGATGCTTCGTAACAATTGTGTGCTTCATATTCAAGTATTTTTGACAGTCATAGAAACACTGTGTGTTGTCTTTTCAGAGTTTGAAGGTAAACATATCAAATGCTGACTTAAAACAAATGAATTGGAGTGAAGACCATTTAATTTTTACCTTTATAATCTACCAAAAACTCCATTCAGGAAAAACTTGATAGTACAGTCGGGAATATATAAAACAGGGATGAGCAATGCTAGAGCCATTATGTAAACAGGTCGAGTCATGCATTCGTCCAATCAATGACACTAAGGGCCAGATTTACTAAACAGGGCAAATTAGCGTTAGAGCACAATTCCATAAAATTGCTGATGAGAGAGGAAAATTCTGCGTGTGATTTACTGACAATGCGCACATTAAAGAATACAGACACAGCCAGGTCTTTTCCATAATGATCAGCGCAATCTACCAAGAGTAGTGCAAATTATCGCCTGCTCTAAGACATGCTTTTTTGAGCGTTAAATAATGACGCAAATACCAGTAATTTGACTAGTGCAAACATTAGTAAATCGCATTGCGTGATTCATTTTTATACTCTCCTAATTTTTGTGTCTGAAAGGGAAACTCCTACAAATGCATATTCAATAAGTTCAGGCAAAAAATAACCGTGTCCACGCCTTTTCAACGCTGATTCTTCACTTCGCGTTTTTATTAAATCCTGACAGTACTATTTTAACACCAAAAGATGGTGTGCACTGGCGCAAGCTGTTAGTAAATCTGGCCGTAAAACCACAAATATAAACATAGCACAGAGTTTAGGAACGTACAGTGTGAAACATCAGCTTTTGAGCACCCAAGATTAATTATGAACACCAGGTATATTATAAACATTGATAACCCATGATTCTCTTTACGCAGGGTTATCTATTTTCAAGCCCTAATGTCCCTTATAATATTTCAGCAATCATGTTGTGTGTGTTTTTATCGGCTTTATAGAATCAAAACTAGCAACTTGCGATGATCAAAAATGAATCACTATTGATGTAGGTCTGCAAAAAGTTCTGAAATTGTTCACGATTCAGTTTGATTCATTTGGACAGTGAACAGTGAAAACAGAAAATGAAAAGAGCACTGGAGGATGTGGATATTTACCTAGATTGTAGGAAATGTTCAGATGTCTGTCACCAATGAAACAAAGGTTTGTCGCCAATGAAACAGTTATTTATTGAGCGTGCAGCTTGTGAATGACTTTGTACTGCAGGTAAAGACAGTTTATATCCATATATCTGTAACAGTATCAAAATATGGGGACAGATTTTTGTTGACTAGAAACTCACCTAATATCCACCTCACCCTCCACCAGCCAATAAGGCGAGGCAGGTGACGTGCAACTTGCCTCGTTTACTGTCCTCTAGAGGAATTGTGGGTATGTAAGCTGTGTCCTAATGCAATTACCTTTCCCTCTCTCAGTACCCAGTGGTTTACATATTGCCGGGAAAGCCCTCAGTTATTCCATCCTCAGAGGAATAAATAAACAATTTAGTTCAGTTCGATGCTGCCAAGTCCTCAAGGCCATGTGTTTTGACATAAATCTGAAGCCGAACATGAAAATAATTTAAGCCTCATTACAGACATGTAATATGTTGAAGCCTTAGTTTTGTTCTGGATTTACATCCCTGTATCTCCAGCCCTTTTATCTTTTGCCATGTTTAAAACACCCACTTGCCCCTTTTTTCCTCAGTGTCATAAATGCTCAAACACACATATTTATACCTCCCCTTTGAGCTAACTCAGTAGACAGAAAAAGGAGTCCGAGTGAGCAGTCAGCGGGTAGCAGGAGAGTACAGAAGGAGGGGAGAGGCCAGGTGCTGTAATTTCCTTTGATTGCGTGCTCTAAACACACACAGACGGCGGTTGGAGTGTGTTTGTGGTGTGTGTGGGTGAGTAAGTGTGTGTTGGCTATAGGCAGAGAGGGAGAACTATTGCAGCTGATTGCATTCCTATTCATTTATTAGAATGCAGATGAGCCGCAATGAGGAACATCTGCACGCTTTGTTCAGTCCAGTGCGCACTCCTTCCGCACCTCTGCTATCTGTCACTCTAGAAACCAAGCCCCCGCCCCACACGTTACAACTGTACATGACAACTCATAAAGGAAGGCCTTTTTCTTTCACTATAGCAGATTGAATTTTATGAATGATTCCTTGTCCTGTCAGTTACTCTAGTTCTTTTTATTTGTTTGTTTTGCCTTATCAGACAGATATAGTAGAGAAAGACACTAAATTATCAGGGAGAGAAAGTGAAAGATGTCACACACCAGACTCAGCAGGTGGATGGCATACAGCTAATTTTGAGGAACAAGTTTGTCTTTTTGTGGTCTGACAAGGTTGTGCAAAATTGAGAATTGAAAAATTAAATCTATCTATCTATCTATCGTTCTGTCGTTTTGTCATTCTGTCATTCTATCTGTCGTACTGTCTATCATTCTATCAATCTTACGTTTTATCAGGCTATCGTTCTACCCATCTGTTAGCTATCCATCTACTGTATCTGTTGTTATCTATCATTCTATTGTTCTATCTTTCGTTCTATCTATCATTCCATCTATCTATCTATCTCTCTATCTATCTATCTATCTATCTATCATTCTATCGTTCTATCGTTTTATCGTTCTATCATTCTATCATAGCTATCCATCTACTGTATCTATTGTTATCTTTCTCTCTATCTGTCTATCATTCTATCATTCTATTTTTCTGTCGTTCTATCATTCTATCTGTCTATCGTAGCTATGTATCTATCTATCTATCTATCTATCTATCTATCTATCTATCTATCTATCTATCTATCTATCTATCTATCTATCGTTCGTTCGTTCTACCGTTCTATCATTCTAACATTCTATCTATCTATCTATCTATCTATCTATCTATCTATCTATCTATCTATCTATCTATCTATCTATCTATCTATCGTTCTATCGTTCTATCTATCGTTCTATCTGTTGTATTGCTCTATAATTCTATTCTACCATTGTAACATTCATCCATCTATGTGTCTATATGTCTGTCTGTCTGGAAAAAGTTTTTCAAAACTGTAAAACTTTTTGTTTCAAACTGTTTGTTTTAATTCTACTTTTTCAAATGAAAATTATTTCCTGTTTACTATTCAGTTTCAGTTAAAATTAATATAAGAACTAGAATTTAAAAGGCATTTTCAGTTCAATTTTGAGTGGTGCACAACCTGGCAGTTTTAATCAATCCTCTCCACCTGTTTGCCATTGGTCAGTCAAACAGATAGCCACGCCCCAAATTCATGCCATTAGTTAGTCAGTGTTTCTGTGTCTGGCTGCTCAAACAAACAAAGCCACACTATTTCTGCAAAAGTTTACTTGCTTCTCTCTACATATGAAGCTGAAGTAGTAGTATTTTACCATAGACACTGCAGCTTTAAGTGTGTGGAGATTTTTTTCTTTTTTTTTTTTCCTATTTTTATTGAGGTGGAATGATTAGGTGATGAGGGACTGAGAGTGCTGCTTGTTACTGTAATCACTGCCTGACCTCAACCGAGACTGAGAGCCAATCATAAAGCCGTATGCGTTGCTACTGGGTTAGAGTAAGGTAATGGATGTAATCTCCCGACTCCAGGCTGTGATCTCACAACTTTCAAACCACCTGGTCACCAGTTTCATGGACTAGATTAAGAGTGACAGGTATTATTCCAGCTTTATGAAGTAGTGCACCACCACCTCTGATGGTGTAATGATGTGTGAGCGTCTGTGTGAGGCAGCTGTTATGAATGACATGAGACACAGTCACTTAGAGCGTCGGTGGCATCTGGTTTACCAGTGCGGAACAGAACAGCAGGCCTCATGTCCAATTTCACAGCCATCACATCACAGCTATTCCATTGTTGCCGCGAACTCCCGGCAGATTCACTCTGCGGAATCTCCCTATGTCCTGGGAACAACAAATTGCAACACAGTTTTGATCTGTTTCTTTTGTCACAACAAGCAAAAAAAAAAAACAGTTGAAGCTGTTCAAACATAATCATGTCAGAGGCGTTAAATCGGGAAAACTGTTCATGTAACCTTATAAAGTTATCAAGATGTCATCATGATGAATGAACCATCATTAGGTTTATATTGAATGTTTTTTTTCATCTGTCCACTTTATAGTCTGTATTTCCCCTCAGTTTATCCTAGATGTCTGATGACAGGTCTGTCGCTGTGTGATTATTTTATTTTCTTTGTATTAGAGAGGTTTCCAGGATCTCCAAATGGAGCCTGTGGGAGGAATAGAGACAAACGTCGAGTCTTATCTCTATATGAAGGCTCACACTAAGCT
Source organism: Spinibarbus caldwelli (assembly GCA_039654775.1). Lineage (NCBI taxonomy): Eukaryota > Metazoa > Chordata > Actinopteri > Cypriniformes > Cyprinidae > Spinibarbus > Spinibarbus caldwelli. Next base: position 23,495,233 of record CM077221.1, on the reverse strand, counting down.
CTGACAGTAAACAAGCGCATTATTCATGCAGGGAGTTCACAAAATGGCATTTCATTGGGATTAAGCATGTTTAGATGTATTCAGTGCTAAACCTTCTGTCTTTTAATGGTTTTATGCTGTACTCTTAGGTGAGCACTGCACAGCAGTACATGCACACAAACAAACACACAGACACAGTGGGAGCGTGTCATGACCTTGCATATCATGCTTCAGCTCAGTGCACAAGCCCTGCTGGTAGCTTGTCATTGATAGAGACATTTCCACTATGTGTGCAAGTTTCCTTATCCTTTAGCGTGCGTGTGCAGGCATGTCAGTTTGTATGTTCAAACTGGTGTTCAATATTAGCCACGCATTCACAAACACTAGCCTGAGAGATTTAAAATATATCTGACAGCTTCAGGCCACCAGGATTTTTGCCACAAGGAGGTCTATAATACCTGGAGAAAGTTATCTTAGCATTCCTGTTCATCTAGACTCTAGGTGAAAGCTTCTTGGTTGTTGCAGGACCCAGAATGGTATACTGCCGTACCAAAGTTTGGGGTCAGTACTTTTTTTTTTTTTTTTTTTTTTTTTTAAGAAATTATTGCTTTTATTCAGCAAGGACGCATAAAATTTATCAAAAGTGACAGTAAAGACATTTACTTAATCTATTTCAAATAAATGCTCTGTTGAACTTTGTATTCATCAAATAAATCTTAAAAAAAAATGTATTTTGTTTTCATAAAAACATTGAGCAGCACAACTGTTTTCAACATAGATAATAATAACAAAATGGCTTTTTTTTCACAAAATCAGCATATTAGAAAGATTTTTGAAGGAGCATGTGATACTTAAGGCTGATATAATGACTGTTGGAAATTTGATTTTGCAATCACAGGACTAAATTATATAATTTTTTAAAAAATATATTACAATAGATAACAGTTATTTTATTTACAGTATTACTGCTTTTACTGTGTTTTTTGATCAAATAAATGCAGGCTTGGTGAGCATAAGAGAGTGCTTTCAAAAACATAAAAAAAATTGACCCCAAACTTTTGAATGGTAGTGTATATGATTTGAAAGTGATCTACTTTGCTTATGGGAGTTTTTAAGCCTAAAATGGCACGTGCCTGATGTCCATTTCATACTTTTATGAAAAAATATGTAACATATTCTCTTTGGCAGAACAACTATTATAGTATAATGAAATATTTGCAATTGATATACATATTTATGTTTATTCAGTAAGAATCAAGGATTCAAAATAGTTGAAAAAAGAAAAATGTAAAAAAAAATTTTTTTACATAATGTATTTGACAATGGGAACAAAATTCATTTCAGTTGTTCCAGCGTGAAAATGTAATATTTAAACGCTGTTAACCAGTAAATAACATACAGTATTTTGTGTTCCAATATTTTTTTTTTCTTTTTGATTTACACTATTTTCTGTTGCCCAAATTTCATCATTACCTATTAGCCTTACTAGAAGGATATGTTGTTCTTGAATGTTATCCATCAAACATTACAGAGGAGTGTCAGTCATATTGTCCTGTAGCAAGTTCACTCATTCATGGAGGACTAGGGAAGATGCACTTTATCTCTCTGTTCTTGTCTTTCAAACACAAAAAAAATATTAAAAAAAACTAAATAAAACAAAACTTAGACCAGGCATGAATGAAAAATTATTTCAGGCTTCATGTCACACCTCTCTTTCACCCCTCAGTACTTTCACTTTGAAAACCAAAGCCACATATTTGATTTCACAATCCTAATAACCCATGCAGAACATTTGTCTGTCAGACCAAATAAGGAAATCTATAAATTTTCAAAGGATGAGAAGTGATTGAAACATTTTCATAATTTGTTTTTCCATCACAGACTTTCAAAGCCACTTTTTTCTTTGTCCTTTCCATTTTCCCTTATATAATTTATGCTGGTGTTCTTCCACCCTGAACTTTCTAAATCGCCGTGTCTGTAAATAGTGCTGCCTGTCACTGCCAGTTTAAAAATCTAATGCTGCGTTTAGATAAAGACAGATGCACAAGTACACAGATGGTTCTTTGTGTGCCACTAATGAGCAATTAATGATTTTTTACTTTCCCTTTCACATGTGCTGTAGTCTAACAGAGTCAATTTTGGCCTCGAGAGAAGCAGAGAGTCTGGCTCTTATTTCACACTATTAGTGGGAATTTAGTGCACATTTTGCCCGATTCATTTTCTCTAGGCATATTTCCTGGCTGAAGATGTGTGCAGGAGCAGAGTTGCTGTTAAATCGTGTGATATTAGAGGAGCTGCTGCCCGTGTTTAGCAGAGTGTTGTGAAGTGGATTTGATACGGACACTGCAATCAACTTGTCTTATCTAAGGACCAGATGTGTGGGACAAAGTTATGATTGTCTTTCTCTGTCTTTATCTCTTTCTCTCTGTAGTGCTCAGTGGCCTGTGCTCCAATGACTGTCCAGAAAATGTCAAGGTGAGTTCTGATCCTTTTTCTCTATCATGCAAGTCACTCAACTGGAGTGGCATGTGTTTGGCATCACCAGGCACACATGCAATCTGTTCCCGAAGATTTCAGAAGAATTCAAACACCTGTCATTCACAGTGTTCTACACATTCCCTGTTTATTGTATGTTTGTTTATTTTAGCTTAAGCAATTTTTCATTTATTTTCTTTATTAAATTTGAGTTGAATATGCTGAATTTTAACAACCTGTAAGACTGTCAGCTCTGTTATTTTTCCTCCAAATCATCATGTGGGACTGAAGACTGAAGTAATGACTGCCGAAAAGTCAGCTTTGCCATCACAGGAATAAATTCCATTTTAAAATATATTAAAATAGAAAGCAACTATATTAAATTGTAATAATATTTCACAATATTACAGTTTTTTTTTTTCATCAAATGAATTCATTTATTGTATAATATTACTAGTCTTTCGTTTAAAAAAAGTAATATTATAAAATTATCTTACATGGAATTTACTAAAGCAATTACTTTATGAATTTTAATCAGTTAAAAAAAAGTGAACCTCGTTAAAAAAATAAACATGTAAAAAATTGTGCTTTGCCAACTTCTCTGCAATATATCAAATTATCAGCACTGTCAAAACAAGTCTCACTTCAGACATTAATCGGCCTAACAGGAAAACTTCTGCCAATGCTGTTAATTAAAAAAAGTATGTAACAGCGTTTCAGTTGACCACTACATGTAGGTATCTCTTATGAAACATGAAACCTGATTTTGATTGTCTGTGAGTTCTGTCTTGTTATCTTCGCTCCTCTGATGTTATTGACTAGCTGTTGAGGTCGGGGACAAGTGTGTCACAAAGATGTCCTCATTCTGATGCGAAGACAGGCTTTTATGTTCTCACTCTTGTTTTTTCACACTCTCTTCTACACTCTCTCCATTTGTCTGTGAGCACTTCTGTACCTTGTTTCCTTTTCATATTGTCATATTCTTTTTTTTCTTGTCAGTCCATCCTTCACCCTCACTTGCCATCTATTGTGCTTTTCTACGTTCTAATCTGTAGATTTTATGCTAGTGATCTGAAATTTCTGAAATGACATACTTGTTCACTGAATCACTGCACTTAATATATAGTGAATGCCACAGAGATAATGCAAATAGTGAGTGAAAATTAGCATAGGAAAGTTTATCAGTTGTTTGTTTTACATATAAAAAAGAGTGAATATGTAGAGAATTAAATTACTCATAATTTGAACAACCGAATAACCAACAGCCTATATATAGTACACAATTTAGAAAATACATTTCAGACACAGCTATAGAGTTTATTAGACAGGATGAGCTGTAACAGAGAGGTGTGTGTGCGTGTGTGTACCTGTTTTTCTATTCAGGTGGGGACTTAAACCTGAATACACACAGACTCATGGGGACTCGTGTCATGGTGGGGACCTAAATTGAGGTCCCCATGGGTAAAGAAGCTTATAAATCACACAGAATGAAGTTTTTTGAAAATCTAAAAATGCAAAAAGTCTCCTGTTAGGGCTAAGTTTAGGTGTAGGATTGGTGTAGGGCAATAGAATATACGGTCTGTACAGTAGAAAAACCATTACGCCTATGGAAGTCCCCACAAGGATAGCGAAACAAGTGTGTGTGTGTGTGTGTGTGTGTGTGTGTGTGTGTGTGTTTTAGAGCAGCACCGTGCCCTTGGCAGGGTCCCAAGGTATTTCATTACTCTGTTAATACATGAGCGACACACATACACACTCAGAGACCTCTGTTCGTTAACTGTCATGCTTCGTAATGAAGAGATAATACAGCTTCTGCCCAGCCGTTCATCCTCTACTTTAGACACGCACAAACACACACAGACACACAGATCGCGTCGTATGTGTTCTTGAACTTAGTGATATGCCGAGTGCAGACAGTTTGCCCTGAGGCCAGTGGATAGCAGAGGGCTCTATGATTAAATAATAGCTCTTTAAGATGGGCCGCACTCCTGTCTCGCTCAAACTGGACCTCTGACATACATGTTACACAGTCCCAAGCTGAATTAATATTCAGATGCGGAAACAGGGATGTTAGTTGTAGAAGCGTGCAGTTCAGATGAATTCATGTTCTAGATCATAGCCATTTGCATTTGTCCTATTTTTCCAATGTTGCATGATAACACCGTTGCACATCCTGCCTGATCACAGCTAGTGTAAATTACATACGGTAGGTTTCCTTGAAATCGGCATGAAATTAAAATTCACCTTATTTAAATGCATGTTATAGATCTTACTGCGAATATTTCAACTATGCATAATGTTTCTCTCTCTTTTTTTTTTTTAAAGTGTGACCTTGTTTAATGTTTAATCGAAATGTCATAACTGGACCTTCTGGTGACAACAACAGACTTTTCATTGGTGATTTGGAGAAGCTCACTTTCATCTGCATCCACTTTTAATTGAAACACCAACATCTCAAAATCCAATCAACAGCCAATTTATAGAACCAAGTCTCCATTCTACATTATTTATTTTCTATAATCCATTTTACTCGGATGTACGTCACAATATGGAAGAAAAGATCTGTTGCTATTTCTGTTTCATTGCAACTTTAAAGTTGCAGTGTGGGGAAATAGGCAATTTGAAGTCTGCTGCCAGGTTATAATGAACTATTTACTTGAAACAAAGGATTGTGTTTGTGTTTGTGCCTAGTTCATTTGGAGCCTATGATTCATGAAAAAATACAGTGAAATATTTGCTATTTCTATATGTTACTTGCAAAAAATGACCCACTGGAATGTTTGGAGTGTTTTAGTTTGGAGAACGTCTTAGTTATTTCCTTAGGGGTTTTTTGTTCAAATATTTGGCCCACAGTTGTAGTCATTCAGGGAGGTGTTTGTTATTCCCAATCCAGTTCTTGTGACGTATCCGTTTATCTCCTTTTAGCTGCTTCTCGCCTCTCTGCTGTCTTAGGCATCACTTTGTTTCCTCTGATGCTCTATCTTCCCACGTTTACATTGTTTCTCTGTGTTCTCTGGCTTGCTCAGTCTCAATTTTTGTCTCTTGCTGTCTGGTCTTTTCATCAGGGAGATCATGGGTTATCCACCTGTCCTTGTATGGTTGATGTAGCCCAAGGCCCTCCAGCTGTTTACTATGCTTCAGTCAATCTGAAGTTTAATGGAGGTTATTTTTTGCTTTGTAACTGGCTTCTGAAGTTGCAGACATTATGTTTGGCAGTCATGTCTGGGTCAGATGTTGTCTTCATGTGCGATTTAAGCTTTGCTTTTTCAGTTTTCCAGGTCTTGATAATAGTAGGTAGGTGCTCTTCATGCTCTGCCACAAATAACCTCAATTTCTTTAAGGGGCAGATTAGGTGAGCTGGATTTTTTTAGGTTTAAATTTCATAATTATGAGGAAAAAGTAGCAATTGCAAGATATGTAGTCACACTACCATTCAAGAGTTTGGATCAAAAGTTAATCAGTTAAGTAAATACGTTTGGTCACACTTTATTTCAAGGTCCAATTCTCGCTATTAACAAACCATTAAACCGATTTTTGCCTCAACTCCTAATTTGCTGCTTATTAATAGTTGGTAAGGTAGTTGTTAAATTTAGGTATTGGGTAGGATTAGGGATGTAGAATATGGTTATGCAGAATATGTGCTTTATAAGTACTAATAAATAGCCAGTATGTTAATAATAGGAATGCTAATAAGCAACTAGTTAATAGTGAGAATTGGTCCCTATACTAAAGTGTTACCCTAAAGTGTTACCATTAGTTTTCATGAAGGATCCATTAAATTGATAAAGTGACAGTAAAGACATATAAGGTTACAGTATAATGTTCTAGTTCTAGTAAATGCTGTTCTTTTGAACTTTGTTTCTTCGTGGAATTTTTTTATTTTTTTATTTTTTATTTTTTTTTCCTACAAAAAATATTCGGCAGCACAACTGTTTTAAACATTGGTAATAAGAATTTTTGGTAACACTTTAGAATAGGGAACACTTATTCACTATTAACTACGACTTTTCCCTCAATAAATTCCTAATTTGCTGCTTATTAATAATTAGTAAAGTAGTTGTTAAGTTTAGGTATTGGGTAGGATTAGGGATGTAGAATAAGGTCATGTAGAATAAGGCATTAATATGTGCTTAATTAGTACTAATAAATAGCTAATATTTTAGTAATATACATGCTAATAAGCAACTAGCTCAAAGACCCTAAAATAAAGTGTTACCAATTTTTTCTTGAACAGCAAATTAGCATATTAGAATGATTTCTGAAAGATCATGTGACACTGAAGACTGGAGTAATGACTGCTAAAAAATCATTTTTGCCATCACAGGAATAAATTATATTTCAAAATACATTCAAACAGAAAACAGTTCTTTTAAAACGTAATAACACTATATTACTGATTTTAATAAAACAAAGCCTTGAAGACTCTTTTTTTTTTTTTTTTTTTTTCCAAAAAAATATTAAACCCCAAACTTTTGAACAATAGTGTATTTAGTCAGAATAAACAGGCTTTTGCAAACCAATTTCCTTGTGGGATAATAAACTGTGATGGATGTTGGCGATGGGGTTGGTTCTAAGGTCCAAGGAAGTGTGTGGGGCTTTAGGTCTCACTGACGTCAGATTCTCTGGATGTGTAGTTTGCCCTCATTGTTGTGTTTGTCTGAATGTTTTTCATCTGTATCTGATGCTGCCAGGTCATCCTCTCCCTCATTTATGTCAATCTGGCACTGGATGACAGAGAGCTTCAGCTCCAGGATTGTCTCACTTCCTGTCAACATTGTCTATTGGCTGGATTCATCAACAACGATGGAACATAATTTACAACTAGGGAATCATTTCACCCCTCCCCACCCATAATCATGCCCCAGAAATACATCTGTTTAAAAATTTATGCCCACTTGTTCCTGGCATGCTGTTCATTTGCAGTTCCCAGGGTTATTGTCTGCACAGAGAAAAGTATCCATAATTGAGAAGCTGGCATGTAGCAGGTCTGCCCCATCTCCCCGGTGCTGAGCCAGTGCTGGCCCCGCATTACTCCTGGATACTGATAGACATCTCTCATGTGTCTCAGTATTTGTAGGAGGCTGGAGCTGGGCCTGTGTAACCTATGGTGATCTGTGTGGACTCGAGACTGAAAACACACACACACACTTGCATACAAGCAGTCAGGGTTAACATAATCATCATCAGGCCAATATCAGAGGTCAGAGGATCTCTGATGTCCTGGATTGTAGCAGTCTACCAAGAAACAAAGTCATATTTGTAATTTCCCAGGCTACTGCAATGAGCCTTTCCAAGGACTATTTATTGACATGATTGGAAATGTGGTTGAATCGCTTCACTTCAGGGCTCTGTGAATTTTCACGGGCGATATTCAGTCATTTCAGTAGGAATCTACGTGATCAGGAATTTTATGAGGACAAAAGATTTCTCCACACAGCTGGTTCAAGTTGGTCTCACGAATCCGTTACACTTACCAACAGAAAGCTGCTTGGTTTGAGTAATACATGCTTCATACATTTCTTTTTTTTCGGCCTGCAAAATTTCACCGAAATTTTTCTAATTTGACCGAAATTTTTCAAATTTGACCGCACATTTAGAGGTTATTTTTTTGCTTCTTAAGGAGTAGTTTTATTATTTTAATGGTATTTGCCAAATAGTTTTTTTTTTTGTATGAGTATTGTATTTGTTGTTAACCACTTCTATCTATCCCACAGCCCTTTGGTGTGAACCAGCCTGGCCCGTATGTCATGTACACGTCAGTGGACTCGAACGGTTATCTGAAGAACGCGTCTGGTGAGTACACGGCTCTGAAAAGATTAACACTAGATGGGAAAAGCATCACACATATCTCTTTGCCCAGCATATCCTGTATCAGTGAGGTAAGATAAGTCAACCTCAACACTCTGCAGTCATCTGTCTTGACTAGTGACTAGTATTTTTTAGGGATCAGACTAAAGTAGACTTGGAGGATTTTGAATGAACCAGTAAAAAGCATTTTCTTAGCCAAACTTTATCCTGGTGTTAATTTTAAAATCGGTTCTGGCGTGGTGCATTGTCTGAAGTCTGAAGAACTGCCCTTTTATCACTCCAAAAATTAGATATATTTAATGATGATTGCATTTGTTAGTGAGAAATCTTTATTATTATTATGTTGAGTCAAAATAAGTAATTGCATAAATGTGTTTCTTGCCTGGGAGCCACATTGTGACCCTGGATTGCAGTGAAGAATGCAGCCAACATAAAGAATATCATATATAGTATGTCTTTGATTCATTTCTATGCATTGTCACGTCACACATCCAATGTTCCATATTTTCCAAATTTTACTGTAGTAATGAAGTACATTCTATACAAAAAATCTGACCAATCTCAAAGTAAACTAGACTAACTAGAGCAAACT
>CM077221.1:23471379-23481379 GCA_039654775.1 Spinibarbus caldwelli | reverse complement strand
AACTAAGCAGAAAGGACTCTGGCCTGCAAGGCAGGGACGTCCGGGTTGTAAAACCTTACAAATGTGGACGGCAAGGACCAGCCGGCCGCCTCACAAATTTCCGAAATGGACACCCCGCTGGACCATACCCAGGATGAGGCAATGCCTCTGGAATGGGCTCTGACTCCAATGGGGCACTGCAAGCCCAAGGAGGAGTATGGCAGGGTGATAGCCTCCATTAACCACCTGGAAATTCTTTACTTCGTAACAGGGCGACCCCTAGCGCGGTTACCGAAGCTGACAAAAAGCTGTTCTGATCTCCTGTATGAGGCAGAAGGCTCGATGTATACCCTCAGGGCTCTGACGGGGCAGAGCAGGGACAATTCCTGGTCATCCGTCAAAGGGGAAAGCGCGGAAAGCGCTATGACCTGGGCTCTGAACGGAGTCGAGAGCACCTTAGGTACATAACCCAGCCTTGGTTTCAGGACGACCTTGGAGTCGTTAGGCCTGAATTCCAGGCAAGCAGGGTTGATGGAAAGGGCCTGTAGGTCCCCTACTCGCTTAACCAACACCAGCGCTAACAGCAGGGCGGTTTTAAACGAGAGTGATCTGAGGCTCATGGATTGCAATGGTTCAAACGGGGGGCCTTTCAAGGCCCTTAGTATGGTTGGTAAGTCCCAAGGTGGAACTGTACGAGGACGCGCCTCATATAAACTGGACCACCGCACTATTCCTGCCCACCGATCGGCCAGCAATAGGGGCATGGAAAGCCGCTATGGCTGCCGTGTAAACTTTGATGGTGGGTTAAGTACGCTGTTTATCCAGCCTCTCCTGCAGAAACGAAAGAACCACTGATACATCAGAGGTAACCGTATCTAAGTTGCGGTCTTGACACCAAGCTGAAAAAATAGACCATTTCAGAGCATAGAGGCGCCTGGTAGACAGGGCTCTAGCTTCTGCCATAGTGTTCAAGACACGCTCTGGGAGGTCGAAAGGCTCCCGTTGAGCGGCCACACATGCAGGGCCCATAACTCGGGCCGTGGATGCTACAGCATGCCGTTCGCTTGAGAGAGGAGGTCCTGTCTCAAGGGAATGGGCCACGGGGCTGCTTCAAGCAGCTGGAATAACTCCGACACCCACGGCTGGTTCCTCCAGAGGGGGGCTATTAGAAGAAGCCTGTGCCGTTGTTCCCTGACTTGTCTGAGTACCTGCGGTAGCAGAACAATTGGAGGGAATGCATAGAGCGAGACATTGTTCCTCAACAACATGTTCGCTCCTTGGTTTATTTTGCCCGGCACATGCGTCGCCTTCAGTGAGCGCAGATTGGTCTGAGCCCCAACAAGAAGGTCGTTCACCAGCGTGCAGAGGCGCTTTGAGACGAGGCCGCCCTGGTGATTTATGGATGACACCACGGACCTGCTGTCTGAGCGTATTAGCACATGGTGTCCCCTTATGTCCGGCAGGAAGAATTGACCGGCACGGCACACTGCTAGCATCTCTAGACAGTTGATGTGCAGACCCGACTCTTCTTCGGACCAAAGACCGAATGTCGGTTTGCCTCCGCCCAGCGCTCCCCAACCCTTGTTGGATGCGTCTGTCATGACAACCTTCCTTCTGTGCGCCGTGTCTAAGATCACACCCCGCTTCAGCCAGAGGGGGTCCCTCCAATGGGCCAGGGCTGATACACAGGCCCGAGTCACCGTTATGCGATAGCGACCGTGACGCCAAGCCGCGGAAGGAACCCTCTGCTTCAGCCAGAACTGGATGGGTCGCATGTGAAGCAGGCCCAACTGAAGTACTGGCGAAGCTGCTGCCATAAGGCCCAGCATTTTCTGGAAAGCCTTGAGCGGGTGGGCGGTCCCTTCCTTGAAGGAGGCCGCGCGGCGCTGAATCGTCATGGCTCGTTCCACTGAGACAGCTGCTGTCATCTGCACTGAGTTGATAACTGTCCCCAGGAGATGCGGATTCTCATCTGTCGCCGAGGGGAGAGAGCCGCGTCCATGCATCGCGTAAAAGTCCGGTGAGCTAGGGACAGCCCAAACGGGAGGACCTTGTATTGATATGCCACCCCCTCGAATGCGAATCTCAATAATCGTCTGTGATGGGGGGCTACCTGGATGTGAAAGTATGCGTCTTTCAGATCCAGAGACATGAACCAGTCCCCTGGGCATATTTGCGAGAGGATCTGCTTCAATGTGATCATCCTGAACGACCTTTTTACCAGGGCGTGATTCAGGAGTCTGAGATCTAGAATAGGTCGCAGGCCACCGTCTTTTCTGGGGACGAGGAAGCACCGACTGTAGAAGCCTGACTCGCTCTGGGCTGGAGGAATGACTTCTATTGATCCCTTTACCAGCAGATTCATCACCTCTTTGCACAGGACTTGAGCGTCCTCGCTGCGCACTGTGGTGGTGACCACACCGCGGAAGCGTGGTGGTCTTCGAGCGAATTGGAGTGAATAACCTCGTCTTATCGTAGCCATTACCCACTCTGACACACCGGGGATGGCCTGCCAGGCCTCGGCCCGTGTGGCAAGAGGTTGAATAGGCTCTAAAGACTGGCTGCATAAGGGCAGGATGCTTATGGTAGGCAGAAGAGGATATTTGCTTTCTTTTCGAAAATGAATGTATTTTATTTTGTCCGCTATCACCACGGTTGGACACCCGGGCGCTAGAGTGGGCCCGTGGGGAACCAATAACACACTTCCCTCTGCTCCCAGCGCTGAGCGGGGTGACAAGATGCACATTAGAGGCTGCTTACGGGGTGGTCCGGCGGGAGCAAGACTCGGGCCCCTCCTCTTTCTGCCTGGCTGATCAGGAGGACTTCAGAGGCGCCGGATCCAAGGCGACCTTGGGCCAGGGTCCTTGGCACTTCGGGAAGGGGTAGCGTCTTGCCGAGCGGGAACGCCCTCTATCCAGCTAATCCTTAGGTCGGGGCTCGGGAGTGGCCGGCGTTGGCGGGCTGCTGAGTCGGCGCAGGCTTGGGGCGACTAGAAGCAGCAGAAGAGCTGGGCATTTTGGGAGGAAGTGTCGCATCGCTTGAGACGACTTCTGAGCCTCCGTAAAATGCTCCGCAAAGCCCTCCACAGCTGGCCCGAACAGGGTGTTCGACGAGACCGGAGCGTCGAGGAAGGGAACGTTATCTGCCTCTTTCATCTCCGTCAACGTGAGCCAAAGGTGGCGTTCCAACACTACCAGGCTGGACATCGACCGCCCGATGGCCTGGGCGGTGGCTTTGGTGGCGCACAGGGCCAGGTCCGTCGCGCTTCTCAGGTCCCTGAGTGAAGCTGCATCGAGACCGGCCTCCTCACTGGCGAGCATCTTGGCCTAGAAGACCTGGAGCACAGCCATAGAGTGCAGAGCTGAAGCTGCTTGTCCAGCCGCTGAGTAGGCGCGTCCAGCGAGTACAGACATGGCTCTGCACGGCTTGGATGGATGGCTCGCCCTCGCTTTCCATCCGATAGCCGTGGGCAGGCAGAGATGCGCGGCCATGAACTCATCCAGAGGGGGGCAGGTGCTTGTATCCCTTCTTTTCAGCGCCGTCAACGGAGGTGAGGGCAGAGGAAGCAGAAGGACAGATGCGAGACGAGTAGGGGCACGCCACGATTTAGTGATCTCATCGTGGACCTCGGGGAAGAAGTGGGACGAGCGTTGGCGGGGGGCTTGCTGGCGCCCCAGGAGAAGCCACTCGTCCAGCCTGCTGCGAGATGGCTCCTCAGGCGGAGACCACTCGAGCCCGAGCTCACTGACAGCCTTAGTCATCTGGGTCTGGCGCTGCGTGAAGAGGACGATGGGAAGAGGGCGGGGTCAGACACCGAGCCCGATAACTCCTCCGTGCCCGAAGCCGCCAGAGAAAGGCTGTCATCCATCTCATCGTCACTCCCACATGTCGCTCGCAGCCGCGGAGGGACACTGATCAGGTTGAGTGAAGAGGACTGGCAAATCCTCTCTCTGCGGTGACGGCGAGGCACGCAGGCCGCTCGAATCCTCTGCCCCGCTGTCTTTTCCTCGCGGGTCCCTGGGAGGAAAAAGACGGGAGGGCGCGAGGGGCAGAGTCGCTTTCTGAAAAGAAAGCTATTCGCGAGCGCAGAAAGGTGAGACTGAAACTCTCGCAATGAGAGTAGTCAGTCCCGCTGAGCGCAACGTCAGCGTGGGATTTCCCCAAGCGTGACACGCACTCAGCGTGACCGTCATCAGCGTGCAAGGGAATCCTGCACATCTTACAATGACGGCACGGCATTTGAAACAATGCCGTCAAAATTTGCTCTTTTGTGAGGCTCTTTTAGATAGTCGCCAGATGGCGGCAGGGGATAGACCGGGATCTGCGAGCTGAGCGCTGCAAAAGGTCCAATCCGGCTGCTGAGGCGTTTCAACGGCGAATCTCGGCGTCAGCAAAGAGTCAGCGAGGAAGAAGCTTCGTCGCTGAAGAGAAGAAATATATAGCCAGAGACCCTGCCCATTTTGGCGGGCTATGGCAGGCTGCATAGCCATAGGCTCGCTCAGCGCCGCCGCCGAGCCATTGGTTTGATTTTATAGCACTGCACGAACCAATGGACGTGCAGTTTCACTGCGTGTTTGAAAAGGCTTCAGTTGAAGAGGAAAAAAAGAGTTTTTCCCATACAAGCGTCTTACAGACGCAGTACGAGTGGAAATATCGAAAGGGAAAGTGGGATTTTGGACCCCACTCAATTTAATAAGAGAATATATCTAGATTATTTAGAATGAATTACACAGTTCCATAGGATTATTTGAAATATTCTGCAGATACAGGTTCTGTGTGGGCTTGCTTATTTCCAAAATGGCAAGAATCTTATTGTCTCTGTTTCTCACACATTTAGGTGATACACAAGTCTAATGTCTCTGGCGTCCATTCACCATCTTCCTCTCCCTCTTCCTCCTCATTCACGCTCTCATATATGTGCCGTGAAGTGAGAGGTATGATTAGTATTGATTACAGCTTTTGTCCCTCTTTGAATCTCCCACAGCAAATACAGACCTCCGCCCCTTCACAAGCCAATAAGATTATCTCCTCTTTCCTGCAGTCTTTTTCCAATGTCTCCTGTGATCAGAAAATACTGTTTTAAATCACGCAGCCTTAAAATATGAATAGACATCCTTGTGCTGACCATGAATACATATATCTTTATGATCGTGATCTGGATTTTCATGAAAGAAAGGATCTCTGCTGGTGTTAGCACCTCTCTGTCTCTGGTTATCACTCCAATCCATCAAAATCACGAAGAGAGCACATTCACACTCATCACATATACTGTATTATCTGCTTCCTCCCCATGAAGAGCGATAGAGAGAATGACTGTGATAATGACCTTTGTTGGAGCCTCTTTTCTCAGTAATTGATCTGAACGCCTTCTTTTTTCCGCTAGGACAGCTTGAAGTCCTTTCATTATGTTCAGTGCACATATAGAGAGAGAGAAACATCTGACCTAATGCAGTTCTTTCTTCTTTAATTACCACTCTCACTAGCTCTCTTTCTGTCTTGCTCTTACAAGATTGAAGATTCAAAGCCGTTCTATTGGTGTGATAAACAGAATTATATGTTGGCCAAGCATTAGCAATCATTACAAATACACACAATAGAGATATAAATGACAACATAACTTTGTATATCAAATTGATGTACTGTAAGTCTTGTTTCAGTGTTGCACACCTTCACTTGGATTGCAAATTATTTGTGTTGATTTCCCATTTTCTACCTTTTCTGTTTATACTGGTTACATATAATGTGTTTTTATATATTTGGACTATCATTCATCTCTGCAATACATGTTTTGGATTGTAAGTGCTGCTTTCTAGGTCTCTTGGTAGGTTCGGACTTGATGAAGGGTCTGTTTGTCACTTTGGATTAGGTGGGTTTGGGATTTAATGGCGTTTTAACACATTATATCTTATCTAAATAATTATAACCAAATTTAAAATGCATAGTGTAACTATAAATTGATTAGTGTTATAATGCTCATTTAAAGTTTAAAAAAACACTAATATTTTAATAAGTTTTAAATGTGATCTTTAGCAAGTTAGATATCCATATCCATACTATACATCATCATCATCAAAAATAAATAAATAAATAAATAAAATTAAAAATAATAATAATAATTCATTTTTTTTTTTTTTTTTTTTTACAAAAAATGTCATAATTATACATCATTTACTCATGAACTGAAAAGGTGTAGGGTAAAGCCAGCCTATTTTTCTAACCCTTTTTCATAAAAGGCGTCATAATGTTGTGATGCCTAAATTAAAATTCAATTTAATGTGATTAATAGTAGTTTTTTATGTATTTATTAATATATATGTATATATATGTATATGTGTGTGTGTTTTTGTGTGTGTGTGTGTATATATATATAGATATAGATATATATGTGTGTGTGTTTATATATGTGTGTGTGTATATATATGTGTGTGTGTGTGTGTGTGTGTGTGTGTGTGTATATATATATATATACACATATATCTGTTTGTCAGATTGAAGCTATTTTCTCTTTTCTCTCTCTCTAGTGTGTGTATGTGTGTGTGTGTGTGTGTAATATCAGTGAGTCGTCAGTTTGTTCTTTTTGGAATATGGTTCATTTGTCTTTTTAATCTTTAGTTTTTTTTAAGCTATAGGGTCGTTGCTGGGGAACAATATTTACATATAGTGTGCACACAGAATACGTTTCATCTCCAAACATAGTAAGGCCTATTCACACCAAATCTATTTTTTTCCCTCATGAAATCTGCATGACCACTGTCTTTTTACATCATTTTGAATTCCTGCCTGCCAAGTCAAAAATATTGTGCTGTGATTGTGCTGAAATATCGATCTGTTCTCTCTTTTCAGAAAATCATTCATGTATTCATACTTGTGGTGAGATTGACTACAATTTGACATTGGGCTCTCTGTGAGGTCTGGTTGCAAAAAACTGTTTGCGAACATTCTGTCTTTTTGAGTCATTCAGTCGTTCCAGTTTCTTTCCCTTCCCCTCTCTCCGCACTTGATGTCATTCTGGCTTTGAGTGGCCATATTTTCGCTCTGCTGTTTTCTGTGACGGTAGCGTGATAAGATGGGAAATGCTGCTGGGGGCCTCTGGAAGACTCCACTTATCTCGCTCAGAGCAGACACGTGTCGCTACACACAAATCAGTGTCTGGATCAAGCCGCCATTTTGGCTCTGCGGCTCGGCGAGCGGCTGTTCCTCTCTAACCTCTCTAATCCCTCAGGCCCAGGCAGCATCGCCAACATTTGTTCCTTTTATTGCTCCACAAGCACCCAATCGACAGGGCAAAGAATGGTTTCTATAGCGACACTAGACCCAAGATCATTTAACAAACAGGTTTGTTTGGGGAGATGTTCTCGACTGTTGGGTTTAGGCTGAGAGTGTGTTTGTGTGGACACCAGAATGCTTTCAGTCTATGTTTGCTTCTAATGTACTGTGTTGTTTCCTTTCCATCTGTTTATGAAGTATGTATTAGGGCTAGCAGGTCCATTTTTTAAAGTTAGAGACTAGAGACAGATACACTTGTAAACCATTTCTCCTTTTTTCCCCACTCGCTCTCCAGAGTGCTTTCCACCTGCCTGTTGTTTGTCAGATTGAAGCTATTTTCTCTCTCTCTCTTTGTGCCTTGCATGCATTAGAGTACATCCTCTACCAAAATAGTCCTACAGTTGTAGATAGAGAGAATATGTGCCCTTGCACTTGTGCGGACTGTGGTTGAGTGAGCGTGTGAGTAGGTGTGTGTGTGTAGGAGGCGAGCTACAGCTCTATTAGCTTGTCTTGCACCTCAGCTTGTGCTCGGGTAGCTGAATCTCAGTCCTCTTTGTTTTGTGGATGCTGTCGCTCATATGTAGGCTACAGATCACCCTGTATGTGTGTACTGTACATGTGGTTTCCCTACTACACCAGACCCACAGCTAAACAAGGTTTTCACACTGGGGTTTAGGGACCCTCAGAGGGCCACAAAGGTGCCAGGGGGTGTGTGGAAGATTTCAGTCAACTGAAGAGGGCTTTTCAAAATGTATTTAATGTATTTGTTAACTGTTTTATTAAACATATTTAACACAATAATTTAACACACTGCTTTGAAGTTTGCAAAAAATGGAATGAAATTAATTAAAATGTTGCTCTTCAGATTTATACGCTTGTTCAAAAGTTTGAGGTATCTTTTTTTTTCTTTTTGTTTTGGAAGAAATTAATACTTTTATTCAGCAAGAATGCGTTATATCAGTCAAAACTGACAGTAAAGACATTTATCATTTATATAATTTCTATTTCAAATAAATGCTGTTCTTTTGAACTTTCTATTCATCAAAGAATCCTGAAAGTCATGCTAGTTTCCACAAAAATATTAAACAGCACAACTGTTTTCAATGTTGACAATAATAAGAATGATTTGAGCACCAAATCAGCATATTAATGATAATGATTTCTGAAAGATCATGTGATGTTGAAGACTGAAATAACAGCTGCTGAAAATTCAGCTTTGCTATCACAGGAATACATTACATTTAAAATAGGAAAATAGGAAACAGTTATTTTAAATTTGTTAGTAGTAGTAATATTTATTTATTTATTTTTATTTTTTGTACTGTGTTTTTGGTCAAATAAATGCAGCATTGAAGAGCATAACTAATAGTGAGTAGAGAAATAGATCATTGTTTTGGTAACACTTTATTTTAGGGTCTCTTAACTAGTTGGTTATTAGCATGCATATTACTAGAATATTAACCATTTATTAGTACTAATTAAGAACATATTAATGCCTTATTCTACATGACCTTATTCTTCATCCCTAATCCTACCCAATACCTAAATTTAACAACTACCTTACTAACTAATAATAAGCAGCAAATTAGGAATTTATTGAGGGAAAAGTCATAGTTAATAGTGAATAAGTGTTCCCTATTCTAAAGTGTTACCATTGTTTTTTGATATACAGGTGCATCTCAATAAATTAGAATGTCGTGGAAAAGTTCATTTATTTCAGTAATTCAACTCAAATTGTGAAACTCGTGTATTAAATAAATTCAATGCACACAGACTGAAGTAGTTTAAGTCTTTGGTTCTTTTAATTGTGATGATTTTGACTCACATTTAACAAAAACCCACCAATTCACCAAATTCAACAAATTAGAATATGGTGACATGCCAATCAGCTAATCAACTCAAAACACCTGCAAAGGTTTCCTGAGCCTTCAAAATGGTCTCTCAGTTTGGTTCACTAGGCTACACAATCATGGGGAAGACTGCTGATCTGACAGTTGTCCAGAAGACAATCATTGACACCCTTCACAAAGAGGGTAAGCCACAAACATTCATTGCCAAAGAAGCTGGCTGTTCACAGAGTGCTGTATCCAAGCATGTTAACAGAAAGTTGAGTGGAAGGAAAAAGTGTGGAAGAAAAAGATGCACAACCAACCGAGAGAACCGCAGCCTTATGAGGATTGTCAAACAAAATCGATTCAAGAATTTGGGTGAACTTCACAAGGAATGGACTGAGGCTGGGAGGCATCAAGAGCCACCACACACAGACATGTCAAGGAATTTGGCTACAGTTGTCGTATTCCTCTTGTTAAGCCACTTCTGAACCACAGACAACGTCAGAGGCGTCTTACCTGGGCTAAGGAGAAGAACTGGACTGTTGCCCAGTGGTCCAAAGTCCTCTTTTCAGATGAGAGCAAGTTTTGTATTTCATTTGGAAACCAAGGTCCTAGAGTCTGGAGGAAGGGTGGAGAAGCTCATAGCCCAAGTTGCTTGAAGCCCAGTGTTAAGTTTCCACAGTCTGTGATGATTTGGGGTGCAGTGTCATCTGCTGGTGTTGGTCCATTGTGTTTTTTGAAAACCAAAGTCACTGTACCTGTTTACCAAGAAATTTTGGAGCACTTCATGCTTCCTTCTGCTGACCAGCTTTTTAAAGATGCTGATTTCATTTTCCAGCAGGAAAAAGTTTAACCAAAAGTTGGTTAAATGACCATGGTGTTGGTGTGCTTGAGAAGCCAGCAAACTCACCAGACCTGAACCC
>CM077221.1:23273879-23468879 GCA_039654775.1 Spinibarbus caldwelli | reverse complement strand
GTATATATATATGTATATGTGTGTATATATATGTATATGTGTGTATATATATGTATATATATATATATATATATATATATATATGTATATGTGTATATATATGTATATGTGTATATATATATATATATACACACACACACACACACACACACACACATATATATATAAATATAAATATATATTCCCACACAGTGTAAATGGCTCTTCATGAACATATTCTGCATTGCTGTGTTTATATTATAGAAAAGGGGAGCATAATTTTTGGGGGTCTTTGACATCAGAATGAAAACTCTTTCTTACACCCCCATGAGGGCGACATGGTCTATAAATCTAAGGCATGCGTAGTCCTGTGTAGTTTTTGTCATTTATTAAGAAATGTCCTTCATTAAAGAAAAGGTGTGAAAGACATTTCATTATGTGCTTAAAAATGTGACTGATTCTGTTCTGTTCTGTAAATGCTAGTAAATGCTAGAAGACAGATAAAACAATACCAACATTGTGTACTTCATTACTAGAGCAAGACTACAAAAGATCATTCTTGTTTAGCTTGTTTTGTTTTATATTAGCTAAAGATCTGTTCCTGGTCAGTGAGACTCGCTCTACGTTTTCCATCAGTTCGTCTAATTGATCCTCAGATTGCATCCAGAATTCCAGTACTGCTATTATGTGCCAAAGGGAAGTTATTAGGAGACCCTTGTTCTCTGTCTCTCTCTCTCTCTTCTTTCTGATGCATAATGGGAAATCAGCTTATACACATCTAATTGTTCTTCTCTTTAATGGCATCATTAAGTCAGACACATGACACATGAGCAATGGACTGACCTTTCCCCGGTTGGGGAGTGTGTGTGTGTGTGTGTGTGTGTGTGTGTGTGTGTACTTGCTTCAGCAGGACACACAAAGTGTTCCATCAGTAAGTTCAGATTTTATTCAAGCGTCCTTGGTCCAAAATCATTAAAAATTTGATTTTAGAAACTAATTTTCTGATTATACTGTATTTGTGTGCTTTTCACAGTTTGGACTATTAAAAATCCAGACAGCGTGGTGAGGGAGAGGCGTTTGTGCTTAAAAGAAAGATTTTGTTTTATTCAGGTCTGTGTTAAGGTCTGCACTCGTGTTATTGTGTATCAGATTTGCTCAGTGCTTTCACAGTTGTTGTTTTGTAAAAAATTCTCTCTTCAGAGAAAACCCAGGGTCACCGTAGCTAGGGTTAATATTCTTTCATAAAACTTAAAGGGATAGTATATAGTACTTTATAAATGAAAGTTCTGTCATTATTTACTTGCTCTCGTGATGTTTTATAAACCTGTATGCTGTTATTTCCACAAAAGATGGTATCTTAAGATCTTTTTTTTTTTCTGTACAACAGCAGTTTATAGTGAAAACATCAGGGATTCCTGAACAAACCGTTCTGTTGGTTGATCTGATTCATTAATCAAACTAACCAGATTACAAATTCAACTTCAACTTTGACTGTGTTCAGATCATTTGTTGGTGAATAATGACTTATTACTTATATATAATACACTACTGTTCAGAAGTTTGGGGTCAGAAAGATATTTTAATGTTTTTGAAAGAAGTCTCTCATGCTCGCCAAAGCTGTATTTATTTGATCAGAAATACTTATTTATATAATATTTGTTTATTATTTATTATCTATTAATTTGTTCGGTAACACTTTAGTATAGGGACCAATTCTCACTATTAACTAGTAGCTTATTAGCATGCCTAGTATTGACATATTGGCTGTTTATTAGTGCTTATAAAGCACATTTTCTGCATGACCATATACTACATCCTTAATCCTACACAATACCTAAACTTAACCAACATACTAACTATTAATAAGCAGCAAATTAGGAGTTTATTGAGGCAAAGTCATAGTTAATGGTTTGTTAATGCCAAGAATTGGACCTTAAGATAAATTGTGACCATATGTTTAATGTGTAATTTATTCCTGTCTGCCACTTTGAGGTGCATAATAATTGTTTCATAAGTGACAGATACTCACATGAATAGAGTATTGTCACATCAGCAGGTGTCAGTATAAAGACTACCATCATATTATTAGTCAGCAAAATAAAAACTTACTGCACCATTAAAGGGGTAGATCACCCAAAAAAGACCATTGTAAATGCCATCATTTATACACCCTTGTTTTAAACCTGTCTTTCTTTCTTCTGTGGAACATAAAAGAAGGTATTCTGAAGGTTTCTGAAGAGTTTTGGTGACCATTTACTTCTATTGTATGGACAAAAAACATTTTTCAAAATATCTTGTTTTGTGTTCCACAGAAGAAAGAAAGTCATAAAGGTTTGAATTGACATGAGGATGAGTAAATGATGACAGAATTTCATTTTTTGGTAGATAACCCCTTTAAAACAATGGTAGTCTGTAAAATATTATGTTATTGTGCAGGTTTCTGCAGTGGTTTGTTGAGGTTGATTTAAAAATCATGAGGATCTGAGCAAGAGCCCTTCATATGCTGACATCTCTTATTATAACATGCCTTATTTATGGATGACACTAATGGCAGCTATTTCTTCTGTTTTCTCTTCTTTCATCTTCTCCTCCCCCTCCCTCACTTGTTCATGTCCTGTTTCATACCTTACGCTTCCCTCCCCCTCACACTCGGCTGTTCTCTTTCACCTCTCACTCCTCCACCCTCAATCCCACTCTCTCCCGCCTACAATTCTCTCTGTCTCTCTCTCTCTCTCTCTCTCTCTCTCTCTCTCTCTCTCTCTCTCTCTCTCTCTCTGCAGCGGGGCAGCTCAGCCAGTCGGCTCATCTCGCGCTCCAGCTGCCCTACACCGTGCTCGGTCTGGGGCGCAGCGCCAACTTCCTGGATCACCTGTTTGTGGGCATCCCCCGGCCCCCTGGAGGGAAGGTACAGACATACCTACTCACACATGCTCACAGACACTCGCCATATGGAGGGAGGAGGGAGGAATCATGGGTAGAAAGGCCCCGGGAGAGGAAGAGCATGCTGATGGCCTGGTTTACTTCTACCTGCTCCTTTTCTGTCTGAAAACGGAAACATTGGGTCTGACATACTATATACAGGTGCATCTCAATAAATTAGAATCTCATGGAAAAGTTCATTTATTTCAGTAATTCAACTCAAATTGTGAAACTCGTGTATTAAATAAATTCAATGCACACAGACTGAAGTAGTTTAAGTCTTTGGTTCTTTTAATTGTGATGATTTTGGCTCACATTTAACAAAAACCCACCAATTCACTATCTCAACAAATTAGAATATGGTGACATGCCAATCAGCTAATCAACTCAAAACACCTGCAAAGGTTTCCTGAGCCTTCAAAATGGTCTCTCAGTTTGGTTCACTAGGCTACACAATCATGGGGAAGACTGCTGATCTGACAGTTGTCCGGAAGACAATCATTGACACCCTTCACAAGGAGGGTAAGCCACAAACATTCATTGCCAAAGAAGCTGGCTGTTCACAGAGTGCTGTATCCAAGCATGTTAAGTTGAGTGGAAGGAAAAAGTGTGGAAGAAAAAGATGCACAACCAACCGAGAGAACCGCAGCCTTATGAGGATTGTCAAACAAAATCGATTCAAGAATTTGGGTGAACTTCACAAGGAATGGACTGAGGCTGGGAGGCATCAAGAGCCACCACACACAGACATGTCATGCTTCCTTCTGCTGACCAGATTTTTAAAGATGCTGATTTCATTTTCCAGCAGGATTTGGCACCTGCCCACACTGCCAAAAGCACCAAAAGTTGGTTAAATGACCATGGTGTTGGTGTGCTTGACTGGCCAGCAAACTCACCAGACCTGAACCCCATAGAGAATCTATGGGGTATTGTCAAGAGGAAAATGAGAAACAAGAGACCAAAAAATGCAGATGAGCTGAAGGCCACTGTCAAAGAAACCTGGGCTTCCATACCACGTCAGCAGTGCCACAAACTGATCACCTCCATGCCACGCCAAACTGAGGCAGTAATTAAAGCAAAAGGAGCCCCTACCAAGTATTGAGTACATATACAGTAAATGAACATACTTTCCAGAAGGCCAACAATTCACTAAAAATGTTTTTTTTATTGGTCTTATGAAGTATTCTAATTTGTTGAGATAGTGAATTGGTGGGTTTTTGTTAAATGTGAGTCAAAATATCACAATTAAAAGAACCAAAGACTTAAACTACTTCAGTCTGTGTGCATTGAATTTATTTAATACACGAGTTTCACAATTTGAGTTGAATTACTGAAATAAATGAACTTTTCCACGACATTCTAATTTATTGAGATGCACCTGTATATAGTATGCCAGACCCAATTTTTCCTATATAGGAATATATAGATAACACTTTAGTAAATGGACCGGTTCTCACTATTAACTAGTTGCTTATTAGCATGCCTATTATTAACATATTGGCTGTTTATTAGTACTCATAAAGCACATATTCTCCATGACCATATTCTGCATCCCTAATCCTACCCAATACTTAAACTTAACAACTACCTTGCTAACTATTAATAAGCAGCAAATTAGGAGTTTATTGAGGCAAAAGTCATATTTAATGGTTTGTTAATGGTGAGAATTGGACCTTAAAATAAAGTGTGACCAATATATATCCTACATCGTATTTGTAGACACTTATAGAGATATATAGCCAAGACAGTGCTTACATCTTTCTGTCGTTTCCAGGTTTTCAAATTATCGTGGTGTTTCCTTTTTTTCGTCGTCCTTGTCTGGTTTTAGCTAAAGAAGTGTGATTTGAAATCTTTCCCTCCCTCCACTTCCTCTAGAATTCCCCCAGTGCTGCTCATTTAAATTTAAGACATCGGCTTCCTCTGCTGTCAGTGAGCTAAACAGAGGTCTTTATCAAACAGTGATTAGAATTGCAGATTTGATTTACCAACACACACTCACACATGAATACATGCACATGCATACACACATTCACATTAACACAAAACTTGCGCATGAGCGAGCCTCGCGTACAGCAATTTGCCTTGTTGTGTTTTTAAGATGGCTACTAATTATTTGAAAAAATAACACAAAAATGGCATGTTTAATTATGCCTTCTGACCCATATGCTGCTACAGCCAAAACAGCTCACCAAACCACTTACTGAGAACTGTTCACACAGTTTGCATTAATAAACAGCTGCATGAGAATGAAATCGAACACAGGAGTCTGGAGGCATGCTTTTCCAAAAGTTGAACTGTTTTTAACCTGACAAGGTGTCTTTAAAATTCCGCGCTTATGATGCAAGACACTGGAAAAACAAGACACAACACAACAGTTGAAAGAAGTTCATCTAGCACTTGGAAATAGTACGATATATTGATTTATAAAGGTGCTTTTTGTTCGATTTTTACTCTTCTGCCACTCTATCTTGAATCTCAGCAAATATTGATATATGTGATTAATTGCATATTCATTTCATTTTTTTTAATCGATCTAGAGTAGTTTTTGAATGAGAGACTTTGCTAGAGAATTTCCTCACAAAGCCTTTGCGTATGTGGTTGTTTTTCTGACACAGATGAATGTTTCTATACGGCATGCCTACGGTTCCTGCTGACAGCTCTGGTTTGGGCTCTGAACTCTCAAAGCTCATGTTGAGCAGGGAAAGCGGCATCGTTTTCACATCTCTAATCTCTCAACAACCTAAATTATCACATCAGAAGAACATTATGGAAAAACACATGGCTCAATATTGCAGAATCAGAGCTTTTATTACATATTAGCATTTTAATACATCTTCAAAAATGACACAAGGTGACACTTGGGTAACAGTGTCCTTGTTACACGTTATGTACTAATAATAGTACATTTTTTATAACTAACCCTAAACCAAACCTTAATCCTAACCCTATAGTAAGTACTCTGCATTTCACCCATCCAAGTGCACACACAGCAGTGAGTAGTGAACAAACACACACACACACACACCGTGAACACACACCCGGAGCAGTGGGCAGCCATTTCTGCGGTGCCCAGGAGCCTTGCTCAAGGGTCTCACCTCCGTCGTGATATTGAAGGTGGAGAGAGTGCTGGACATTCACTCACCCCACCGACAATTCCTGCCGGACCTGAGACTCGAACCTGTGACCTTTGGGTTACAAGCCCGACTCTCTAACCATTAGGCCATGACTGCCCCAATATTACTCAGTACTTTGTGTAATTACACTGTAACAAGGAAACCCTAAAATAAAGTAAACCAAAATTAGCTTGAAGTAATTAGTTTTTTACTCCAATCTTGCATTGAACAGTCAGCGCAAGCAATGAAATGTTTGTTTTTCTCACATATTAGACAGTTGCACTCTTAAATTACGTTATATCATCTCATATCTTTAAATTTGCAAAAAAAAGTCCCATTGCGTTCTCTCTGTTACATAATCGTAAGGCCAGGGCCTGTCGGTTACTGTAACTCTTAAATGTGTGGGCTTGAGCTGCCCTCCCTCTTTAATGCTTAGAGCAGCAGTAGAGGCTCTTTGACTGTAGCAAATCTTTGTCTTCCAGTCGGTGCCCACGGTTGACCTCCGCAGTAAGCAGAGGCTCGACTCCCCACAGGGAGACCGAATACCACCCCATCCCTTTCATACATGCTCACTAAAGACACATGCTAAATATATCTAGTTCAGACCCCACACTCTTCCTCAACTGTGCGTGTTCACTCGCATACCGTAATGTTGAGTTATGATAAATGTGTTGTCGGAAATTAAAATCTGTACCCCTGGAGGATTCCCTCAAAAAGACGAATTTAACGTTTGCTACTAATTGCTGTCGAGAAACAAGTTGAAGAGGGAAAATTACCTTTGTAATTGATAGAGGTACTGTCTTCATAATACATTAAAGCTTCCAGAGATTTCCCTTCCTCTAATGAACTTTTTTGCAAATAGCTGGGGGAATAGACGACTGTTGATTCTGCTTCATGTTTGGAGGCTTATTAACTGCATGATGCACTGAAAATTATGCCATTTTCTCCCACTGAAAGACTTACGATTTCAACACGAACGGAAAAGGCTGTTTTCATTGACTCTCCCATGTTATTTTTTTTTTTTAGTTCTGTCAGTGCTTAATTTTTATTAGTATCGCTCTAAGAGCAGAGTAAATATTTGACAAATTAGCAGTGCGATTGGTCTGCGTGGAGTATTTGAAGTGAACATCATACATGGAATCGCATGGGGTTAGTGGCTGAAGGATTTAATTGGGTTGTAGCCAGTTTGAGGTAACAGAGTTGAACTTCACAGATATTTTTAAAACTTGTTTTGTGTAGCTTTGATCACCTGCCTGCAAATGGCTTCCCACCTACTCATCTGCACTTTAAAGTGAGGCTGAGTTCTCTGATTGGACTCATCGCTCTTTTGCTCGCTTCAGTAATAGCACTGAAGCTTCACTTCACGCACAGAATATCAGCACCTGAAGCATGGCTCTTCCTCTAGTTTGTAAAAGTTTAGTTAAACAGTCTAAATGTGGGCTAAATTAGGTGACAAGGGATGTTGGAACAGTGTATCAGCCATTATATATTTAATGATGACTAAAGATAGACGTGTTAAACATGACCTCTTCTCCGTTAAGACCCCTCACTTCAATAATGTCCAATTATACAATAATACAATCTCCTGCAAATCCCTCCGTCTTCCACAGAGGCACATCAGCTCTAGTGCATGTTTGCCAAAGGACAGCTGCAGAAATTGAATGTGCTGTAATTTCCATAACGGCAGTGGTACTAATATTCTTTGCACTCATTCTCTCTCTTCCATCTATCATATTCTTTCTCCTGCAGGACGTGAGGAAGCAGGAATGGACTGCTATCATTCCTAACTCCCAGCTCATTGTTATACCATACCCACAGAATGACCCTCGCAGGTACACACACACACACACACACACACACACACACACACACACACGTTGGGTTTTTGTGTTCTATGAGGACTTTCCATAGACATAATGATTTTTATGCTATACAGAGTTAATATTCTATCCTATAACCATAGAAACAAAAAACACATAAAACAATCTATTTATATTTTCAAATATAAATAGATATTCTATTTTACAATCTATTTTATATTTAAAAAAAAACAATTTAGTATGATGATGATTCATAAGCTCTTCATTTTGTCACCACAACACTATTTTTTATGGAAAAATTACTAGCAATACTGTAAGCAAGGTTAAAAGTAACTATTATTTATTTATTTTTTTTACATTTTTTTTTATTATTGATGAAAATAATTAAAATATAGGAATTCATAAATAAATAAATAATCATATTTGTGTCAATATAACTCATTACTTTTATTTTTTTCCTATAAATGTAAGAACTTTTATTATTAGAAAATAAAAATAAATACATTGTACAGCCAAATACAGAAAATATTTTACAGTAAAAATATGTTCAGTCATTATTATTATTTTTCCCACAGAGTTTCTGTGTACACTTTACAAATAGTTCTTACGTTTACTAATATCCGGTATTTCCCAAGATACAGCAAACCCACAGCCAATTAGAGAGAATAAATTTAAAAGCATAATAAACTTGTTCAAGTAATTAAAAGCAGTTTCACACTGTCACTGCATCCGTCACTAGCCTTAATCAAGACCGTGAGAAGGTATTTTCTCAGGCATTAATATTTAATGTGTTTACCAGCACAGCCAAAATGTATCTTAATGAAGCTGTCCGCCAATCTTTATCATGAATATTTGAGCAGATCACTTGATTTCCCGCAATTCCCCGTAGACCCTGCTCAGGCTCCTTCAGCTGCCGTTTTGCTTTCAAACAATTCGCAATGATAAACAGAGCATCTCTCGTTCCATTCTCTCCAGTAAATGGAGAGCATTCCACCTCTCGCGCTCTTGCTCGCTCTCCGTCTGTTATTTAAAGTGGCTCATCTTGATGTCCTGATGTTTCAGCTTGTCAGAGAATGCGTCAAGACTGATTATATTTAGCTTTCTCGGGTTCTTTGAATCATCGTATTAAAGCTCACGCATGAAGGTACACAGAGCTAATAAGAGTTTTCTTCAGTGCTGTAAACTCCACATGTTACTGTTTTGATGATCTACACAGGTTTCGCTCGGTGTAATGTCTTTATGTGCTCTCTCACATGTCGTTTCAGAGTTTTGAATGATGTTTAAAGTTTTTACTGAACTTAAAGATGGTGCTCTGAAAAGTTTTCTTTTGTCTTTCTGTCTGTGTTTTTCTAGCTGGAGTGCAAAGCTCTACCTAACCCCCAGTAATATAGTCTTATTGACAGCGATAGCACTGATTGGCGTGTGCGTTTTTATTCTCGTCATCATCGGGATACTGCACTGGCAGGAGAAGGTGAGAATGAACATTTCAGCCTTTTATTTTCAGCCTCTCTCACTCATCTGATCTGAGCTTGATTGTACATCACTCACTTCTACATTTCCTGTTTCTCCTATGGATGTGATTGAAACACTCCAGCATCTGTCTTTTCTTCTTGTGACCTCACACAGACTCATCCCTTGGTCTTTGTTCTGCACGTGTGTGAAGATCTGAGCAGATGGGTGTGTCTGTGTGTGGCCCTGCCCTCCGGCTCTCTCCGAGGGTGCTCCACACACACTGCTATGCCACTAATTGCTTTGTTCTGTCCTTTCAGCATATCAAATCTGTTCCTCATTATCCCACACAACATGTCCTCCAGGGTGTTACGTGTGAGTTTGTGCACGTGAACGCAGGAGTTTTTGTCTTTGTGTGTGGGAAGGTGATTGTTTGTTTTCTTGTACGCTATCTGTACCTCTGAATGTGTAAATTTGTTCCTTTTAAACACTCAAGATGGGTCAAAACAGTTGGCTAAACAACTAATTGTCCAACAGCTGATTTGTGAGGTTGATGAGTTGATGTAAAATTTAATTAGCATGCCGCACTGGGCTTTTAGCTGTTAGACAGTTTGTATGGTGTAACTCTTTCTTAAAAGTTACAGCTGTACACATTCAGACAGATATTTTTGACTATTGCGTCACATCCCATGCTTTTTTTCTTTTTTTTTTTTTTTTTTTTAGATGGCATGTCAAATTTAAAATAGTCCATCTTTTAACGACCACTGCTTTCTGTTCTAATCCGTTTTTAAGTGTTTTTGAGTGTAAGAACATCTTATGTAACATTCCCTAAGAAACACGTCCAACTGGGGTAAACGTGAAACCATCTTTCCTTAAGACCAATTAGCCGACTGGTCGTTCAGTTTAGAGTTGATTTATAAATAGCTCTAGAATTTCCCTGCTGAAAAAAAAATATGCTTAGCTGGTTTAAGATCAGCTTAGTCAAGCTGGTGTTCGGTTGGAGTTTCCGGTCCCACTTTGTATTAGGTGGACTTAACTACTATGTACTTACATCAAAAATAAGTACAATGTATGTATTGTGTTTGCATTGTATTGCAAAACACTTTTGCTGCTTTAGAGGTGGGATACAGGTAAGGTTAGGGACAGGTTTGGTGGTATGGGTAGGTTTAAGGGTGGGTTAAGGTATAAGGGATGGGTCAACAGTGTAGTAATTACAGAAATGATTACAGATGTAATTACATGCAGGTAATTTTTAAAATATAAGTACAATTTAAAAACATGTATGTACACAATAAGTGCATTATATCAAATGATTAATTTAAATGTAAGTACATAGTAGTTAAGGCCACCTAATGTAAAGTGGGACTGAGTTTCCCAGACTGACCAGCAGAAAAATGCCAAAACCCCCTCCAAAACAGTGGTTGTCAACCTTATTGACTCCATGTGGAGTCTGTATGTTTTTATTGCAGAGTAACTATATATCCAAATATTACGAGCATTTTGATTCTTAATTTTATTACCCCTTTAAAGCTTGTCTTGTCTTATTTTGAGCAACCTTAAGTAATCCTGAGGCCCTGGCTCTCTGGTTGAGAACCAGTTCTCTAAAACCAACCAAAAGAGCAAACTAAGAGACCAGCTAAGATCAGAAAAACAGAATAGGTTGGTTTTTACCTGATTTTCTCTGTTCTGAATGTGATCTTATCTTGCAAAGTTGTCACAAAACAATAAGGATCTATGTTAATATTGCCCAAAAACCTTGCCTAGGTAGTTTCCAAACTTTTGGAGGGTCCTGTAGATCTACATGATACTACATTGACACAGGATGCATGTTAGAAAACATTTTTTTTTTTTTAAACTGAAGTAAATGAAAAATTAATGATATACTGTCAAGGCTTGCAAATATTTGTTAAATAGCAACATATTTTCATTATTTTGACTCTGTCCTGTGCACCTGCCCACTACCACCCAGGTGTGTTCAGGGTGTTTATTGGGACACCTTTTTAGTCTTTTTATTCTTTTAAGAGCGCCTGTTTGTGTTCATGTATTCAAAGGCGTTGTGCCGGTCCTGGCGGTGCTCTGAGTGCGCATGTGTGTGAGGAGTGAAGAGCTGTTCTGGTGTTGGCGTCCTCTCAAAGCCATCTGCTGTGGGTGCCTGATTATGCGCGCTGAAAACCATAATTGCTCTCTGCTCAGGGAAGCGCTTCCCACTACACGACCTTCATTGGAGTTGACACTGCATTAAAATAACATGCTGGCTCCATATCTCTCTTCCTCAGCCCTGCAATTATATATTTGACAAAAGGGACGAGAGAGGCTGAAGAAAGGCCTAAAGAGGGAGTATTTTAGCTCTTTGTCTTGTCTTGATGACTGCTTGATGGAGCATGGGCTTTCCTGATGCACATGTTCAGGTGACGATTAGCATTGCTCACTTATTCAGCTATTAAAAGGTCAGGAAGCGGCCCATTCTCCTCTGCCTGTCTGAGAGAAGCTCCACGGCCCGTTTTTTCTCTGCACGAACTGACGCTGTGAGCTGTGTAGGCTGCAGGTGGTCTATTATCGCATATTGCTGCATTACCAGACTGTAACACGTTATCGCTCGCTTTTTCTGTGACTCTCTCCATTTATTGCAGCTTCTCGTGATTCCAAATATAGCACAGCTCCCCAAACATGCCCTGCTTCTAGTCATAGAGCTGCATTTGTGTAAATGTTTTTGCGTGGAATTTCAGGATAAGAATGAGCATATGTCATTGCGAAGTCCTGTTGCGAAGATTGACTTCCACACTCATGTGATCCCTCATGAAAATGCATGTTCTCTTCGGACACGGCTTAAAACATCAGATATACAAAGCGTTTTTCTCTCTCTTTTTGTCTCTGCCCTCCATCTTCATTGCCCCCCATGACAGCTTGTAATTGAAGTGGCTTTAGTAGATAAGAGAGGGCAACCTGTAGTGCCTGTGAAAATAGCATTTGGAGAGGACTCAGCAGATCGCTCCATTTCTGCGGACCGTTCCATTTGCATCCCTGTGGGAGGGGCACGATATTAGAGGAAGATAAGACGCAGTATTTCCTTTTCGCCTCCGGCTCCTCTCTTCATCCTGCTCAATGTCGCGGGAAAGACACAAATAGATGAGGTTCTGAGGTGTTCTGTATCATTTGCATGTCTGCATGGGGCAGAAACACACCTTGTAGAAGTCCTCGCTTAAAGAAATGCCCAAAGAGATGTGTTAAGGCGTGATGACAAGAAAAATCGTTTTCTTTTTTGGTTTTTGTTTTTGTTCTTTTTTGTGTCATTGAATTTTTGGGTAATAATGACAAAAGGAACTCAATCATCTCAATTACTCAAAAAAAACAAGAAACATACAGTTGCACCATGTGTATCCTTCAGAAATTGGGTATTTAATTACGCTTTTTTTTTTGCACAAAGCATAAATTTTATGTATCAGTAAATTAAAATTAAATAAGCATTGACTTTTTGGTATCGCCTAGAATTTTAAAGTTGCAACTGAAACTTTAACTGAGGATATTTTGACCTACATATTTTGAAACTGATTATCAAATCAGATGGGGACTTGGTTCATTCCATCTGTTTGTTGGATGGAGGCACATCTGAATGTGAGCTTGCAATCAATTGTAAGAAAGGACTGGATGAAATGGTTAGAGAAGTTTCACCGGAAGATACAGTTATGATTAAAAATTGAAGGCCAATTTTTTTATTTAATTTTTTTTATTTAATTTTTTTTTTTTTTTTTTTTTTTATGAAACAACCATGGATGAATTGTTCACAATATGATTCATTTATTAAATAGGGTGAAGTCCATTTCATGGCAACTTTAATATTGCTATTCAAAACAAAACCAATATGTGACATATTACAAATATGTGACAAGTGTACAGCAAAACAGGCGTTAGAATTTTATTGAATAAGTAATGTAATATTGATCTGTTTATTGAATTATAAAAGGAGAACATGATTTTGACATGGAAAGGTCTTTATAAAATTGCCTCGCAGGCAACATGACTGCGTCTAATCCTCCTCCATGCTGGAGACTGCGGATGTGTGTGGGTCATGTGAATGTCAGCCTGTCAGTACATAGATGCTGTACTATATGTTGCCTAGGGCTCCATCAGTACCTGGTTTTATGTACATATACATGTTCAAGCATGTCAGCGCCTTGAGGTGTGCTTGTTGGAGAGCACACGTCAAACCCAATGTGTGGCGGAGGAATGCATTTCTCCAACAAAAACATACAAAATTGTGGAAACTGAACTTCCCTTGGTACTGTGCCTGTATTAGAAATCATGTGAAGTTGCATCATTAAATAGCTGGAAGCTGATCTGACAGAGACTATTACAGTACTATTACTTACAGGCTGTTGCTGGAAGAACTAAAACGGTCAGACATGCTACAACTGCAAGTCTTGTTATTTAGTAATTCCAAGCTTGAAGGACCGTATGGGCTATTTTTATCACTGACTATGTAATTAGTCGAGCACTCATGACAGAGTAATCAATGAGTGTGTGACTGGCCTATGACTCACTGAACACACTTAAATGGACCTGAAATGAGGATGAACCCTTAGGTATGTATCTCACATCTTCATTTGCACTACAACCCTCAATTATGGCAATAAAAGTAGGCAAATAGGGATGTTGATGTTACTCGGCACCGTATCATGTGGAAAAATCCGACATATAGCAGTATATCTTGTGAATAGATATCATCTGGATACTCCTGAGCAGATAGCGTAGGGCTTGACAGCGCTCAGTCAAAGCCTCAGGCTCTTTTTGCATGGTCTGTGAGATATAAAGTCCTTTTGAAAAGGAAAATAATCCCTTCTTATAACTGTCTGGCACATTCCTTTTTTTTCCTTCTTAACTGATTTGCCATTTTGCTTATGACCGACGTGCTTTCCACAGTTACTAGGTGGAAAACGACATACCTAAAGCTAAAAATACATCCAAGTGACCCTTATAGAACAGGAGAGCCAATTCACAAGTGTTTCACGGAGGGACCCAGTGCGTGAGTCACTCATACTAGCTGAGAATAGACATCGTTTTTGCCATCGCCGAGACAGGATAATCACTGAGCCACACATACACACACACACACACACACACACGCTCACTTTCCAGGCTTGGCAGTGTGTGTTATTATCAGTCTCGGGCAGCAAGTGTCTGGTGTTGGCTCTATTTGTGATCGCACACAGAGGTATTTCGCCGTGGTAAAGTGTGCCATTGTGTGTGTAATGAGTTCTCTGTCTGTCTCTCTCTCTTTGTGTCTGTCCTTTTCCTCGCCTGATGCATCAAACACCATTATATTGTGTTTGCATTCACCTCACTGGCACGGTTAACGTGAGACACAGCTTCTGCTATCAGGACCGTGAAGTTACAGCATGTAGCAAACTTTGATTGTTTGTGTGTTACAGAAAGCAGATGACCGGGAGAAGAGACAGGAGGCCCATCGCTTCCATTTTGATGCTATGTGAGAAACTGGAGAGAGAGAGAGAGAGAGCATTGTGGGTAAACGCTGAGAAGACTGGGTCTTTCATTTCAGTGGTTTATTTATTTTCACTTTTTTCCCACACTGGAGCATTTTTAGGCATTTAATAATGTCTGAAATCAGAGGAATCCATCTAAATATGAATATTTTGAACAGTGATGTGTGTCTGTGGATCTGTTGACTTCTGAATAGAAGAGGTATGTTTCTGTCAAGTCTGTTTACATGATCCTAAACGCATAATGATGTTTGCACATTGAGAAGAGAGAAAAGTATTGGTGCCATTTTTGAACTTTGGTTTGGGATAAACATGTTATTTTAAAACTCTTTCTTTTTCTGTATTGTTAAAGTGACTGGTAAATGTCAAGTGGGCAGAAACAGAACCGGTAATTTTCTCTTCTTGTTTTGTTTCAAGTTTTCTGTTGTGTGTTTTGAAGGACTTCATTAATTGTCAGCCTTTATGTCTATGAATGTGACTGCGTGATAGTTCTTTCACATCATTGAACCTCTTTACTAAATAAATGCTTTGAATCTAAGTGCTACATGAGCCCCCTGTTAACAAAGGTGTCCTCTGCAAACTGATTTTAATAGGGATTTAGCTGTATGGAACCCAAAAAACTGAGTTATTAAAAAAAAGGCATCATTCTTTCACAATAAAGTATTGCTTTAACTCTGAACACTCAGTGCCAACCACATCCAAATGATTCCCCAGAGTTTAGTGTTTCGATTCATTAACTTGACACTGGATATCAACATGATATAGGAAGTCAGTCCCCAATCCTAATTGCCGTAGTCAACATAAAGCAGGTTGTTGTTTCTGCTTGCACTCTCCTCTGTTTGCACTGAAGTAATTCCCTTTGTGTCGGTCTTCTTTCCGATTGTAAGGCACTGTTATCAATACTTAAACTCTGAGTTGTGTTTCCATTGTCACTAATGCATTTAGGTACTTTTCCTTGATTTCTAAGTGGTATTATTTATTTATTTTACTTGTTTTTAAAACACTGGAAATTAACAATGCTGCTGAAGAATGTTCAGTGTGAAGGGTTTTGTTCTGTATATATCTGACAGGTGCTCTGATCCATGCATTGATTTATATGCTAATCTCTTTTACCTTTAAAATGGTGTTGTTATGGTGCACTATGCACATTAAGTAAGTGATTTCAAATGCAAAATCAATTGTCAAACCACAATAATACAGCTGCATACTAGGCCTGCATGTTAACTGGCGTGCAGTTATTGCAGATGGTTTCCTCTAATTGTTCTGATCAGGTGCATATTGGTCCTAAAAGGTTGTGCATCTGTGCTGTTTTAATTATTAATGAATCACTCTCAACATGTTTTTGGTTGCGTTGAAATTCTGTTTGTCTGTAGATGTCTTTCGAAATGTTGTATTGAAAATAAACATGACCAAATGCTTTATTACCCTATGCGTTTGCCTCAAGTTGTTTGAGTTTGGATACATCTCTAGAAGATATAGCAGATGAGTCAGAAGATGCTAGTCATCGGTAATGAATTCATCATTACACTGCATTTGTATTCACAAGGTTCATACGTTCATGGAGGACTATGTGTGTTATCACTAGACAATCGTCAAATGATTTAAATGGAATCATAACTGGAGGCTGTTGTTTGCCTACATCGTCTTTAGTCAAAAAAGCAGTAAATTACTCAACTCTTCAATAAAGAATAAATCAATACACTTGATGCTGCGGCCGTGGCGAATCGCGTCACCTTAACTTGACCGCGCTCTCCGCGTCTTTCTCTGGTGAAGTGCGCATGCGCACAGGCCGCTCATTCAAGCGAGCAGCGCCCGGAGCTCAAATGAGCCTCGTTTAGTGCGATCACTTCAGTCAGTTCAGCCCGAGACTCCCGCAGACGCGCGTCTCTCCCGGACTCTCCGCCTATCTGATGGTGATACACTGCATGTGGATTTACACAGCACATTTCTCAACAGGATTATTAACTCAGTCATTTACAACCTGTCCGGCGGACTTGAGGTGCGTGTTCTCTGTGAGGAATACAGGGGTGTCTTTCCAGTTTGAGGAATGGGATTAACGAGGTCGAAGAAAAGTTGGGATTTGTAGGTCTGGTAAAATGGAGAGATAAAGCTCGCCTACAGAGCTCACCAAGGTGGAAGCATTGGTAATTCACAACGAGAGGAAATGCACAGAGGTGAGTTTCAACAAACATTTATTTCTTTTTTTCTTTATTTTGCGTGTCTGACAGCACAGCGCGGTTTGGTCCTAAACGGACGTTGCTGCAACAAAGCAACCAAACAAATACAGCTCAACATTCATAGAGCCGTAATAACTAGTTAGTTTTCAGGGCTAACCATGGCGTCGCCACCTACAGGTGTGCTTTTGTTTATTAGCTATATATCGCATGTGCCAAATCTGGATAATCAATTTCTATTGGTTATTTGCTTCATTTAACCGTTGTTCATTTATATGACGGTAAATTTGTTACGGTTTGTTACGGTTAGCCATCTAAAATGGCAATTTAGACGTTAAAAGCTGTATAGTCACACAACAAAAGGCGAGTTGCATTAGATTTCTGCAGCGTCTCTTGCAACTTCGCCGCGTGAGCGCGTGGCGTTTGCAGAAGCAGCGCGAGAGTGCTGAAGTGACAGCTCCCGCGTGCCTCATCTGGAGCCTCGCGAGCCTCTCTACTGATGAACCGTGACATCGAGGTTTAAGTACATGTTTATGGCGAAATCCGTATTGAGATCATTTTCCTGTTTTAACTCCGTTAGCTAATTAATGCAGACTATGAAAACAAGAAAAAAATGTGGTACGTTTTGTATAGCAGTGTACGGTATACATTACATTACAGACAGCAATAAAATTAATATACTTATTATTCAAATATATATATACATATGATATGACCTAAAATATGACCACATGTCTATGAATTAAGGACCATGAAGAAGATCAAGCTCTAAAATAAGTCATAAACTCACCAATTCTGTTTTGGATGAATGTGTATGATGAAATTTCACTCTAAACGAAATTAATTTCCCATCAACTGCTGTATTGCACATTTGAATTACAACCAAAGCATTGTTGATTCTGCAGTGAGATTGTACTGTTTGCTTATAAGGTGGCTTAATGTGAGTGTGGCCTTAGAAAATGTCAATATCACAAACTAAAGAAATCAATTTTTGCAAAGAAATGAAAGAAAGGTGAAGTGTTTAACACCAGTATGAGTAATTAGTTTGAGGCATTTATAGTTCACAGTAATATGCTATGTGCAAGCTGTCACCTGTTTTTAATTAACTTTAAATACAGTAAAGTGTCTCATTTAATTCAAATGACATTAAGCTCTACAGTTCATATACTCAGTGGAAAATAGGTACTCGATCTCTTTGGTCAATTAAAGGTATAATAAAGCGAGAATAAAGTTTTATTTTATTTTTTTTTCTTAGTAGAGAGTTTTGTTTGGGTTTTTGTATGGACACATTACTCAAATGCTTCATAACATTTTAACGCTTCGCCCCATGAGGCTCATCCCAGATGTGTGTTCATTTGAAACCAGACAGCACACAAGATAAATCATGCAGAAAATCAGATCCTATGTGAGATCTGGAGCCACTGTTGCCATCCTCATTTTAAGGACAAAACTCAATTTAATTAAGTTACTCTAAAACATTTTTCATTATACATTTTCCATTTGCCTTTAGCCTATATTCAAGTTGTGAGTTATTTAAGAAGATTTTTTTGTTGACCTCATATCATATAAGATAAAGGATCCCCGGAGAGCGCTTCGGTTCATCTTTCAAGTGTGTTTGTCTGACATTTCTTCATCTCTTCAAGTTCAGCCTTTAGCGTGAGCGCCGTGTTTTATCACACGGAGATTGATCTCTTCACCAAACATGCATTTTAGCAAATGAATCCACGCTGATGTTGTATTATTTCAGATCAAGGTAAGCACAGTCTGTTGAGGTTCAGCCTGAGCAGTAACGGAATTGTCTTGTGGTGCCCCTAGCATAGTTAGCCCAATGTTAACAATATTTATTTGCCAATACAAACCTATTTTTGTGACATTATTAATAATCAACTGATAAATAATAACAGTGTTTCGTCCAATGATAATACTGAAAAGTACTGTTGCTATGGTTACTCCCTTGTCAGGTCAAAATAGTAGCCCTGGCTCACTTTTGTGGTCACGGAAATGTTTGAAAACTCAGCTGAAATGATATTTAGGCTGATGTTTAGGCTTGATGTAATTATGCCTACAATCACTGCTTTTATTACTAGTAAGTGTACACATGACACACACACACACACACACACATATATAAATGCTGGGGCACCAAACGATGATTCTTCTTGCTTGAGACAAACCTCTTGAACACAAAACAGAAAGTTATGGACCGACTTGACTTATTTGACGTATATGACGTATTTCCACTGCTATTAACATTGTAGGTTGTCTGTGGGGGTGATGGTAAATTTGACATCTCCTTTCTAAATGTCATAATCTCTCTGTGTCTAGAAAGTAGTGGAAACGCATGGATTTTTTTTTTTTCATATTTGCTAGATTTTGCTGTTCACCACTATAGAAGCTGATAAAATGTAGAAACTGTAACTTGAATGCAATGTAAATCGCTTTGGATAAAAGCGTCTGCTAAATGCATAAATGTAAATGTAAAATGTAGAAGTTTACCAATCTATGACAACTTTTGATTCTGAGAACCCCGGAAATGAGTCTTTTGGATTTCATTTGCACACTAGCTGTAAAAAGTGTACCAGAATGAAAGCAGAGGCATGCTGTTCTTGACATAACACGCACATGGCTGTCTTCAGCTATGTCTTATCATACTGAATGAATGGCAACTGATTGGCCTGAAAGTAGGCTAGTTCAGTGACCAGCACTATAAACACTTGAGACTGTTCATTGCTTTATTTTATCTGTCTAGATAATTAATTCTCACAAAACCCATAAGGAAATAAATTAATATTGCATCATAATTAAATCAACAATGTGGCTGACTGTGTGTGATACCTTGTCATTTAATTACAAATTTTCGAGGCAGGTAATCTTTGGCCATCTGGCCTTGTGTCAGAGATGGGTGTCAAGTGCAAGATGTGTTTTGACATGACAAGGATCTTCAACGTTTGATCAGTCTGACAGATTTATTCCTGTCCAGATGCGGGGCTTGGAGAGTAATTGAGGAGTTTGGGGTGATCAATGTGCTTGTGTCTGGGTGCCCACATCGCCCATGGCCTTTGCCTCCACATAATGAATCAGTGCTGTTAGAACAGTCGTTTTCAGACAGAGAGAGACGAGACAGGAGCCGTCAGATTCTGTGCTGTTTTTAAGGATCTACGAATATACAGATTCCATGTCATCTCCAGTATGGTCATTTTGCAGTACTGATACAGTATTTCCCAGTCTTGTAAACCGGTGTCCTGAACATCATGTCAGATGAAGGACACAATTGTGGCTAGA
Source organism: Spinibarbus caldwelli (assembly GCA_039654775.1). Lineage (NCBI taxonomy): Eukaryota > Metazoa > Chordata > Actinopteri > Cypriniformes > Cyprinidae > Spinibarbus > Spinibarbus caldwelli. The sequence continues at coordinate 23,448,648 of CM077221.1, read as the reverse complement.
ATGTGATGTCACATGCCTATTTTTGTCTGCTAACATTTGACATGCTCTTGCTCACTTTTGTTTCCAGCCTGGGTTCTCCTCATTGTAATAGAAGAGGGATTTGCCCTGGCGCAGAAAATTAAAGGTATGACTCACACATTATCACACTCATATCGGAATTGTCAACTGTGACAGTCTTATCTGTACACATTTTTGCACTGGGTGCTTGCAGAGGGTTTCTGTGCAGCTGTTTGCTTTCAGTTTCTGCACAGTTTGTGGGTAAACCGGCCAGTAAATGTGGAGTTTTAAACTCATTAAAAATGCAAAAGAAATGCTTCTTTCGATCAGACTAATGGATCTAGGGTTGAAATATTTGTTTTTGTATTTCTTTGTAAGCTAAAAATAAATATGTACAAATTCTTTATCAAATCAGTATCAGACTCAATGGTCAGCTGTTGATGACTGTTACCATCTGCAAAAATACTGACTCGGTCTCTTCACACTGCTTCAGCGATTGCTAATCTTAGTTGCACTTTCATTTATTTTGGTCAAACAAATGTCATATTTTGTCTGTTTCATTTCTGTTTCCTCTGTCCCCCCCCTTCATCTATCTGTTCTCACAGAGACGCAGAATGCAGGTGAATCTCTGTCTAACGCTGAGCAGTGCGGCCAGTGGACCCGGAATATCAATGGAGGCCTATTTACATCTCCAAACTATCCTAACTCCTATCCACCCAACAAGGAGTGTGTGTACATCCTAGAAGGTAACCTCCCTAAAAGCAAATGAAAGAAGCTTCTCTGGCTATTCTTCAGCTGTTGGATGTCAAACTGACTGTAACTGTTAATGACAGCATGATTGATGCCTGCCTCAAGTTAACAATGTTTACTAATGTAGGGGTGTTATATTTTGCCTCTAGGTACTTAAGAACTCTTCTCTTTATTATTATGGTATATACAGCACTAATTATATTCTCTAAACAGCATCATATCTGCTGGTGCATCTCAGTATAACACTATACAAGTGTGAATGACAATTTTGTACTGGTGTAACAGTATTTGAAATAGTGCAAGAGCGCCCCCTGTGGGTGAAGCACATTTACAGTCATTCAAATACATTGTGACAAATGAGTCTTTTGAGGGGAAAAAAATAAATATATGATTTTTCAAATAAACATTTTAAATTAGATATAAGCATTTCTTTGTTTTCATTTATTTTTGTTGAAAACATAAATGTGGCTACAATAGGTTGGATTTCCCCTTTCAATCCTTTCAACCTGGGCATCTTAATGTGATTGTCATTTCAGACCAACAAGACAATGTAGATAGAGTATGAACATTTTAACAAATTCTTGTGCAGAGTCGGAGCTTAGTCAAGTTTCCACATTACCTAATGGCCTAAATTACATCAATTTACCCTAGGAACTTATTTAACTGAATGGATATTAATAATCCTGTGCATATTTATTTGCATGCCTTTATATGTAGAACAGAAAGAGGCTATTTTTTTCTTGATAAATAACTGTAGAATATGCAGAGTCTGTGGTTTTAATGCAAGCATCAGCAAATACAGCCGAACAAACCTAAATCAACAGTGACATTGGTTATTTGTTTCAGGGACTGATATGATTATGGTTGTTGTGCCTCAAGCAGGTGACCTAAATTCAAAATTTAGTTAGTGGATAGTGGTTGCTTCATTGTACTACATGGTTGTGTATTTATGTACAACACAAATTGGAGATTACTGTGGACATTTCTCTATTCGTAATAATAAATCAAAATGAAGATGTGCATTGCAGTATAATGGTCTATCAAGTTCTTTCAACAGGTCTATGAAAAAGAATTTATCTTCATTTGTAGTAGACTGTCTTTTCATAATTTGGACACTGGATGTAATGTGGATGTAAAATCTGTATTGTTCATTTTGATAAATATTCCCTTTGTGTGTGTAAGCTTCAGAGTCTGTGTTTGACTGACATATTATAATTGTACAATGTAGTATTATTGTGTCAGCTCAATTTTTGGAAGGCATCCTACAGTTTAGACAGTGGCTTCCTCCAGCACAGGTTATCGTGTCACATACTCTACAGTTCTAAACTAAATATAATGTTTGCTCTTTCATTCTCGATTCCCTCTGTCCTGCAGCTCTCCCACGGCAGAGAATTCAGCTGGCCTTTGACAAAACATACTATATCGAGCCTTCCTTCGAGTGCCGCTTCGACCATATTGAGATAAGGGATGGTCCCTTTGGTTTCTCCCCTCTTATTGATCGCTTCTGTGGGCCAAAGAGTCCAGGCGTGGTCACCTCCACGGGCCGCTTCATGTGGATCAAATTCACTAGCGACGAGGAGCTTGAAGGCTTAGGTTTCCGCGTCAAATACACTTTTATAGCAGGTAACCCTGGTATATTTGAGCTTCAAATGCATTCTGAATTTAAAGTAGTGGCCTTGATGCTGTAGAGTCCTTACTTGCCTGTTTCACACTGCAGCATTGTTTGTCTGTCTGTTTGACTTGATGCATGTTGTGCACAAATGGGAGTTTGTATTCAGTAAATGTGACTGAATCCAGTGATTTAAGGAGTTGGTGATTGGATTCAATTGCATGAAAATGAATGACCTTTGCATATAGTTGTGACCACCTTCCTTATGTAAAACACAACAATTAAGTTGTAATAATTGTCAGTGGCTAACTTCTGATAACTATCTTATAATTTATGGCCACTATACAATATAAAAAGTGGAAACCTGCAGTTATTACCTTAAGGAGGTATTTCTACCTGATCTAATCTTTGAAATTACTTTTGTTGTTGTAATTTAATGTTTAGGTTATTTTACTTGAAATTTCTTACTTGAATAAAATCTATTTATTTAGAGATTACCACATGAAGCACATTTTTTAAGTTAACATTTTTACAGTGTAGGAAATATTCATGCAAGCTTGCTGTTGTTGTTATGCTCTCCTTATACTTAAAATACAGATACTTCAGCTTGATTCATTTGATTTTTAGGCATTAAAATTATGGGCCAAATCCTGGTCAGATGCAGTAGCTTTGAGACTTTCAGATGTTCTGTGTGCTTAAGGTCAAATAAGACAAACAGTAAATGCTGTTTATTAGATCAAATGGCAGATCTTTGCACCACAGCACCCACGGCTGTCTTAAACTGGATTTTAATGCACGTTTGGAGCAAGGGATTTCCAGCGTGTGCTATCTGGGTAATGCGATATCTGTCTTATCATTTCAGACCCAGATTTTCATTTGCACGTCGGTGGATTGCTAAATCCAATTCCAGGTAAGCCCCTCAATATTTTCACCCCCCACTTCAATTCCATCTCAAGTGCTTTCTATTCTCTGCGGCAGGCTGCAGGCTATCTGCCACTGACATCCTCACCTCCTCCCTCTCTCTGTTGGTCTTATGCTGCCTATCTGACTGTCTCTTGCCGGACTTTCCATTTCTGTTTTCTCCAAAAAACCCTCTATTTGCCTCCCAATTGCAGTCACTGCTTTCTCTCGCTTTCTTTTTGCTAGTGCCACTTTAGGTTTTCTCTTTTCCTAATTTCACTCTTCCCTGTATTTTACCGCTTCCAACCTTTTTCCTTTGGCAGATTGCCAGTTTGAGATCAGTGGTACAGACGGAGTCATCCGCTCCAGTCAGGTAGAAGAAGAGGATAAGATCAAAAATGGAGACGCGTTGGACTGCATCTGGACCATCCGTGCCCCTCCTCAGTCCAAGGTGACCCTCTTCGTTTCTCCTTTACTTGCACAGTTCATCAAATGAGATGACCCTGCTCTTCTGCCATGGGCAGATATATGAGCACCTAAAACCAGGGCCAGACAAAACCACAAGAGGCCATCAGGCCCCCCTGACCCTTTTTCTGCTGAGAAAACTTTTCAAGAGCTCAAATTAGCAATGCAGCAGCAGCAAGTATTAGGCCAATGATGCAGAAATGGCGGTAGAGCCGAATCAGCAAGTGCTAGGAATAAGACTGAGGGAAGAAAACGGCATTAAGATGGCCCGGGGATTACACACTCACCTGCACTAAGCAGACCGGAACACTTAGCAGGCTAAAAAACATCCCTAAAGAACTTGGCAGAGGAGTGAATGATTACAAAGCATGAAGATAAGTCATTAGAGTTGTGAGAGCCAACTTTTTTGTGATCTTTTGTGCCTGCGTCTTAAAGAAAGCATAGCCAGGAGCTTTTTTTTTTGTTGTTGTTCTCAGTAAGCAGTCCCCATAGATCAGGACAGTTCAGTTTGTGTCAGACCAAACTGCAGCCGTATTTTCCGTGCTGCTCGAAATTCCTTTTTTGCAAATTGCTGTATTTTTTTCTTGTCCTGTTCGAGTCAGCATTTTGCAGAATCTAGCTGATGCATTTGTTAAAGGTTGGTTCATCCCTGCAGATATACCTTCGCTTCCTCGAGTACCAGATGGAGCACTCAAATGAGTGCAAGAAGAACTTTGTGGCCGTGTATGATGGCAGCAGCGCCATTGAGAACCTGAAAGCCAAGTTCTGCAGTACGGTGGCCAATGACGTGATGCTGGATACTGGCGTGGGCGTCGTGCGCATGTGGGCCGATGAGAGCAGCAGGCTCAGCCGTTTCCGCATGCTCTTCACCTCATTTGTAGATCGTGAGTATAGAAATTCTTAACGTTCAAAAGTACAGTTTGGTAACTAATACAGAATGACATAGACAAAGTGAGTATAGCCAAATACACAGATCATTAAAACTTGTATCATTGAATTGAGAAGCAGTGAAAAGCATTCATATCTCATGGGCAAATCAGTGGCTTTCATGGTGCTAGAAAGTTAGTATGGATGGATGTGACCTTTGGAGAAGTCTGTGCCATGTCAGCTAGCAAAAAAAAAAAAAAAAAAGAGCTAAAGCCAGCAGGCTGGGTAGAAACATCATTTATATTTCATTTTGTAATGTGCTTTAGGCAGAGTCTGCCTGTCCAGGATAGCAAGCATTCTTGCTAACCGCAGTATGAAAACAGCACGAAAACAAAGAGAGCAGGACAGACCCCTAGGTTATAATGTGCCAAATTTCATTAAAATTACAAGCCATTAACATAACAACTTAATATGATGCAAGAAAATGCTGCTGTACATCTTTGTTTAACTGTTACATGCACTGGGATTAAATATTGTAATTTAAATTTATAATGCAAAAATTGAAATCAGCTCTTTTCAAGCATGCAAGTTTATCACAAACGTTGCTTGAAATGTCAGAAAAAAAAGATGTTTAATAATTAACTGAAATATGCTATGATCCATGGGAGCTGACTTGAGCAAGCTGCCATTTATTTAAAAATTGACCATTTAAGTAATGTGAAGTTAATTAAAGTGATCTCTGTAGAAAGCAGTGATATCAAAAAGCCAATTACTCCCCCAATCTTTGCATTCAAAATCAAATAACAGGGCTATAGTGTTGCACATTTCTCATGCTAATGGGTCAGTCTTGATGGAAAATTGGAAGTTATCTGCGCCTGCTGAAAAGAAAGAAAACACTAAATGAAGCTTTATTTCGGAGTTAGATTTTTGGTATGAATGATATATCACATTTTCTTTCCACTTTGCTTTTCAGGACAGATGCTGTTTAAAGGTTGTATGCTAATTGCAGAAAATTACCATGGAGCAAATGGATATTTTTGCTCTAGTCTGTAATACTTTTAATAAATGGCAGAATAATCAGAGGAATTAATTGCAGCATTCAATGTCAACTCCATCTGAATATTAATCTTGCTCAGAGCGCAAAAACAGTGGCAGTGGCAAATGCAAATGATTTTCATCACTGTGTTTGTAGAACTGCTCAACGCCTTGCAGCGCTGTGAATAGACTGATACAGCCAAGTTGTGTTTGGATTAGCTGGTTCATTTAATGCCTCCACTACCATCTTGGCAATGAGCAACAATTTCACTTTCTTTTCCACTGAGTATTTCAAAATATCACATAAGCTCTCAGCACTACAAAAGATTTGTCCTTTTACCATCAGAATGTACACCAATAATAAGGTTTTTTGTTTAACAATCATAGATGATGTAATGGGTTCTTCGACTGGTTTGAGACGCATGTTCGCATTTGAGTTTTCTCTGATACAAGAACCGGGTCCAGTGCCACTGCCATTCAAAAGTTTGGGGTCACTAAGTTTGTGTAATGTTTTTGAAAGGAGTCTCTTATGCTCACCAAGGCTATCTTTATTTGATCAAAAATACATTACGTATGAAGTATTATTTCATATTTTATGTCATATTGTAAAATGTAATTTGTGATTACAGCTGAATTTTCAGCATCATTACTACAGTCTTAGTAGCCGGTTTCCATCCAAAGTTGCAAATTTAACTAAATTTAATGCACAAAATTGGAATATCGCATAAAACATTTGCGAATAAGAACTGTTTCCATCCAACGAGTCAAAGAGAGCAAAATCATCACTTCCTGATAAAGTGGCACTATATGTCACTAAGAAAAGTAGGAGAAGCCACTGAATATAATAATTTTCACATATAATAAATTACTTGTGCCTCAGAGCGAGCAGGCTAAACACAATAAATGCGGTCATTGCTTTCAGAGGTGGATGCCTGCTGTTTGGGAACGCAGTCGTGTAAGACAGTTCTGGGAGGCAATTATACAAAAATACTTTGATGACAGACAGAACAACATTTCAGAAGCTGTGGAACAAGATCAGTTCGCTGATTAGTCAGGTTTTGCCATCCCATATCGCAAAGCCACATTACATTTTTTGATTCACATGGATGAATTTATTCGGCAAATGCATTTCCATCTCCCATTATTCGCATAAACCACCTCAAGCGAGCGAAAAAATTTTGTTTTCATCACTCATTTCTGATGCGATACTTCAAAACAGGGTGATGGAAACATAGTTAGTGTTACATGATCCTTCAGAAATCATTATAATATGCTAATTTGCTGCTCAAGAAACATTTCTTATTATCAATTCTGAAAAAATGTGCTGCTTAATATTTTAAGAAACTGTGATGCATTTTTTTTAGGATGCTTTGATGTATTGAAAGAAAAAAAAATTGTAAATCATTTGTAACAATGGTTTATTATCATTTAATGCATCATTGCAGAATAAAAGTATTAATTTAGTAGTAAGCAGTATTAGTATTAATCTTACTGACCACAAACTGTTGAACGGTAGTATATATTCATCTTGTCAGACTGTACATCCTGCTCTGGATCGTCACCCTGAATGTTTCTTCAGCTAATACACTTGGCGTCTCACCCCATTCGTCTGATGAGCGATAATGTATCAGGGGATGTGGTGTGACTTTGGCAGTCGTCAATGGCCACTGTTGGAAGGCAAGAAATGTCTAACAATTTTAGAAATGAGCACAGTATAGTGGGAGCATGAGCCGTTGCCAGGAAATGAAAGTTACGACCTCTTCAACCCTCTGTCAGAAGCACTTAGTCCTATAAACTGGATGAGATTTTCCCTCCTCACTCAAGCTCTAGCATAGCAGTTAAAAGGAGGATGCTAATGTAGCAGTTGGGTTTTGGCATAAAATGGAGACCGAGGGATGAGGCTGTGCAGCTAAAAGGAGGAGACGCGATGAGGAGATGAGTGTCAGGGTTTACCGACACAGCCTGAAGGATTCATCCCCAGAGATCAGCACTCACCTTCAATTACAAGCTTATCTCCCCCTCTCCCTCGCTCTCCATTCTTCGTTACCCTCCGCTCTGACTAGCATGCTAAGCGTACGTTCAGTCAAGAGCTTCATGGCAACTTGGCCAGATGGGCTTTGTGATGGCTGTTAGATTTGATTTATAGTGTTGTGCTCAACACCCGCTACACAGCCTGTGGCACAGGCATGAGGCGCACGTATCTGCAGATGGCCGCTGATGCCCTGCTATGAGAATAAAGAATGGGGGTTGCCTTGTTTTTAAGAGATTTAATCTTTTCTATCTGTTCTGTTTTTCAGCTCCATGCTCCAGCAGCACCTTTTTCTGTCACAGCAACATGTGCATCAACAACTCACTTGTGTGCAACGGCGTTCAGAACTGCGTTTACCCCTGGGATGAGAACCACTGCAAGGGTGAGTTACTGCATAAACACCAGCTTCTGTTTCCTCACCTGCAACACCTGAAACGGTAACCTCCGTTTCTGGTTAAAATGCTGTTCTTCTCTGAACAAAACCATTATATTTTTGTAACATGTTTTAGTGTTGTTGTTGTTTTGTTTATTATTAAAATATCATTTCAATTATTCAACATTTATTTTTGAATATACACTACCAAAAGTTTGGTGTCTTAACGTTTTTTTTCATATTTTTGAAAAAATGCTCATCAAGGCTGCAATGACTTGATCAAACGTAGTAAATTTAAATTAACTGTTTTCTATTTTCTTTTAAAATGTAATTTATTCCTGTGATGGCAAAGCCATTACTAGTTATCTCCAGCCTTCAGTGTCACATGGTCCTTCAGAAATCATACTAATATGCTGATTTGGTGCTCAAGAAACATTTTTATTATTATCAGTGTTGAAACCCGTTGTGCTACTTAATATTTTTGTGGAAACTGTGAAACATGTTTTTCAGGATTCTTCGATGAATAGAAACGTTAAAAAAAAAACATTATTTATTTGAAAAAGAAATCTTTTGTATCATTAGAAATGCCTTTACTGTCACTTTATCAATTTAATGCATCCTTGCTGAATTCTCTTCTTTAAAAAATCCCCAAAACTGATACCAGTTTAAATATTTGTTCACAAATTGAACTGGTCTCTGTTTTTGTTGTTGCGAACAACTATCAAATTCAAAGCATATTATATATGTATTATTTTGGGAAATATTTTCTCTGTCCACACGTTCCATTCAGGCAGCAAACTCGGGTGAAATATAATTTCAATATTTATAAAAACATTTCTGAATGAGTCAACTTCTGTGCTTTTAAATATGCTATATAACTAGATTTTTACTTGACTATTAAAAGTAGGCAGCGGCTATTTGCGCTAAGTGTAAATAGTTATAGATGCTATTTACACTATGTATATATTACTTATTGCAAATAGTGGCAATTATCTGCACTAGAGGTCTGTGCGGGACTGTTTTTTTAGTCCCGTTCCCGCAAGGTTATATTCCGCACACTCCCGCTATATATTCACTCTTTGTTCACCCGCTGTCCGCTTAGAATAATTCCCGACCCGACCATTCCCGCTAAATTTAGATCTGGTTCACAGAATCTCACATTTAAATGTCCGCTACTCAGAGAAAGAGAGATGGGCTAACAAATAAAAGTGCAGTCTGCACAAAATTGTATTTGTTATTTTATTCATCTTGTCAAGAGTCTTGAATTTATTGACTTGAATTAATATTAATAAACTTAAGACACAATATTCGTTTAACATTAAATGCAACACAGTAGGGAAAAATGTATCTCAGAGAAAATAAAAATGTTGTACAAAAATTGCATTTCTTAGCCTATTTTTATTATTGTCAGGATACAATTCGTTTAACATTTACAACACAATAGGAAAAAGTGTCCCAGAGAGAGAGAGAGAGAGAAATAAATGCTTTTCCAATGTGATATGAGATTTGAAAAGGGAGAAAAAACGTTCGGCAAAAGGCGGATTCAAACTCGATCGTGGAGTTAGTGTAAATAGCCTCTGCCAACAAGGTGGGCTATTTGCACTTTGTGTAAATGTTGAAAGTATGTTTGAATGTCCCTTATGTTTTAAAGTTTGACTAAAAGCTGTTTGTATCTCCACCCTCAGAAAGAAAGTCCAAGGGACTCTTTCACCAAATCACAAAAACACATGGCACAGTAATCGGCATCTCTGCTGGTGTGGTTCTGGTCCTGCTCATCATCTCCATCCTGGTGCAAATGAAGCAACCCCGTAAGAAAGTAGTGGCCCGTCGTCCGGCGGTCTTCAACAAAGGCGGCTTCCAAGAGGTCTTCGATCCCCCAAACTATGAGCTGTTTTCCCTCCGCGACAAAGAGCTATCGTCAGACCTGGCTGAGCTGTCGGATGAGCTGGACAGCTACCATAAGCTGCGGCGCTCCTCCACCATGTCTCGATGCATCCACGAGCACCACTGTGGCACCCAAGCCTCCTCGGGCGGCAGCACGAAACAGAGCCGCACCACGCTCAGCTCAATGGAGCTCTCTTACCACAACGACTTCTCCAAGCCTCCTCCCATGAAGACCTTTAATAGCAGCAACACCGGCACCTACAAGAAGAGCTGCTACGGCTACAAACAGACTCACGACTGCGCCGAGCAGGTGATCGAGGACCGCGTGATGGAGGAGATCCCCTGTGAAATCTACGTGAGGGGTGGGAGCGTAGGAGGGGCTGCAGGCAGCATTGGAAGCGGCTGCGGGAGCATCACCATCCGAAACCATGGCAACGCTCGTAGCAACAACACCACCGTGGTGGACCCGGGACAACGCTCCATATCCATGGACTTCTGAGATGGCGAAGAAGGACGAGGGAGAACGAGAGCCCTGACCACAGCTGACTTTGTCCTGCATTGCTGTTTTTAATGCATGGGCTCCAGTGTCATATAGACAAGCACGGATTGCACTGAATGAACGGACTGTACACGGACAGGCAGAGAAGACCACATGTGGCTGGCTATTTTAATCTATGTAAATTTAAAATGAAAGATAAACAGTATGTAGGTTTTGTGTTGTTGCTTAACATTAACTCACATTTTGCATAATTTGACTCTGTGGATTATGCTCAAATAAAGATGACCTATTATGAACTGAAGACAAAACCATCCCCTGCTGTAACCTTAAAAGCTGTTCACACCAAGAACGATAACTGTTAAGTTTTAATAATAGTTCTAATTCTATGAGAATAGTGAAGTCCACACCACAATTATAGGGTTGGGTATCATTTGAATTTTATCAATTCCAATTCCGATTCTTAGCGATTCCCAGTTTCGATTCCAATATGGTTAAAAAAAAAAAAGAAGTCAAACATTTAGATCAAATATATTTATTCTGTGTCTCTTTTTGAAAAACATTTAATTGCTGCTGAATACCATGAACAAAAATCAGCCAGCAACATAAAAACTGGACTTGATTAAGAGCTGTTTGTGTGCAAAACAGAGCTGCACAATTCTGGATAAATTGAGGGTTTTTTTTAAGTGGAGGTTTTAGTTCTCTCACAATTCTGAAGAAATAATATTAGACAACTAAACAAAATTTATGAATGGAATGATTCAATGACTCGCTCAAGATTTACTTGTTTTATTACTGAATGAATCAGTATTTTTGAATTAATCTCTTGAATGAATGATTCAAAGACATACATTTTTAACAGCCCCTTTTTGGCCACCTAAAAAAAAAAAAAAGGGTCCGATTCCTGACCTTAAGTATCTGATTCTGGAATTGGAATTGATTTTCGATTCCCAACCCTACACCAGTACACAAAAAAAATTGTTGTAGAAACGGTTTTTATTCAGAAATTGATATTAAATTTCATTAATAATTATAGAAAATGGCAAGTAACACTTTGAATTAAATGTGAAATTTTAGTAGAAAGTAGACGTTTTCTTGTAAAACATACTTCAATCTGTTTTATCACACATCTGTTTTATATACAGAGGAACTGTATCATTGGAATCACTTTTACAACATTTTTTTTCCAGCTGGTGAACGATAAAAACATTGACAACCAATCAGAATCCACCAGCGCTTGAGCATTTAAAGTGGCAGATGACATATCTTCAATGTGCACTTATAATAAACAGAATGTTATGGACATGTGGGCGCTAATATAGTAATTATTATAGTTATCGTTCTTGGTGTCAACAGGCCTTTTACACTGTGCCCAAAGCAGACAGGATCAGACAGGTTTCCATCCACTGAAAACAAAAATGCCATGTGACGTGACAATCACAGCTAATCGGGACATATTTGAAGTTTAAATGCAGCTGTGGTCATCGCTGCTTAGGGCAAAGAACTAGTTTACATGAAAACAGAGGATTCAGTGTTTGCTTTGGACACGGTGTTCAGAGGAACATGCTTTTGAACAAGAATGGCTACTAGATCAAATATTACCACAGCGTACACAAACACAGACCTGATTTATATATTTTGCCATTGGTTTTTTTAGAGTTGCTTTTTAGCTTTTATTTTAAGCAAATTCCCTGTGTGCACTTATCATTGTGTCTCAGTGGCCATTAAAAACCACAGCACATATATGTTCTCTAACCTATAAACATACCATTTTGAAGGTTCAACCAATCCATTACAAGCTTCAGATAAAGTGTGGAAAATTGTAAATGATGCTTAAACCTTTTGTATAGAATTTTTTCTTTTTGTTGTTAAATAAGTAAAAATAAGCAGGAATATATTTTCTAACCAATATATGTTGTATATCAAATTATAATTGCGCTTCCATTTTAGTCATAACATGAATAATTGTAAAGATGTTGATGTAAGAGATGTTCAATTACATTTTAATAAAATTACACCACCTGAAGTATATTTGAAAGATGTATGATGTGCAACTTGTGAACCACAAAAAAATTCAGCATGCATATGTCCTCTGATTTCCATTACTTTCCTTCAGTCAGCCCAAGCTCACCAGTAATAATATTTTATTATTGTCATTACTGGACATGTCTGCACACTAAGAACATGCCTCGCTTTCATCTTCACTGTCATTTCATTTTCTGTTCACTTATTTTCCTTTAGTCCTCTCCCAGTGTCCATCTCACTGATCTGTCATGTTGAATTAGACTGTGGGAGCACTCAAGGCCTCGTACGTCTTGAAAAGGACAGACGCAGCGCAGGTCACAGCCTCCATGAGACCCCGAGGCCCAGCCACCCTAGGTGATTGTCACTGAGGTTAAAGTCATTATGAATTTTCAAAATGAATAGTGCCCCCATTTGTTTTCATAATAAAAGGTCCTGGTTCAATTGAGAATGATTCATAGTATGGTGAATGGGTCATAGCAGGCTATTCCAAAGAAAAAAATGTGTTGGTCTTCTTAATGAACAGTTAACACACGTCGAAATTTTGCACACTAAGCTATAATATGGATTGGAATATAGCACACAAGATCCTTTTTCATCTTTGTTTGGAACAACATTAAGGTGACTATGTATATACATAGCCATCAATGACAAAATCAAGTCAGTCTCACTATGCTCTCAAGGGATTCACGTTTACACATATAGTACTATTATATTTTATCAGGTCATGATTCTCTGGGAATCAAACCCATGACCTTGTCAGTGTTAGCCCCATACTCTACTCTTTGAGCTACAGGAACATGCTTCTATGTTTGTATAAATGGCAGTAAAGGCAATATCACACAAGCATGTCTGTTATTCAGCTGTAGGCACATTAAGCCCAATGTGCTGACAATGACTTACAATGAAAACGAACAGCAGGAAAATATCCATAAGAAATGTACAGCCAGATGTTGAGAACAACTTTAAAAATTTTAGGAGGTTTAGAAGCAAGGTACACATTAATTATAATTTCTTAAAAAAATAAAATAAAATAAAAGATAACACTGTGATTCAACCATTTTTAAATGCTTTGTCACATTTAATTTCAGCCTGCATATGAAAAATGTCTCTTTATTTGTTACCACCTGAGCACATTTTACTGTAAGTAAATCTCTGGTCTAATCCTTTATCAGAAGTTCTGTAAAGCTTGTCAGGCCTAGAAACAGTAACCAAAGGGGCCAGAGCTTAGTGAAAAACTAAAATCCCTTCTCTGACTCATGATAGCCTCGATTATAGTTACAGATAACCTTGTTATGCTCCTTTGTCCACCCAAATATATCCATCACCCTTATTTTATGCTGTTTTTCATGACCGGAGAGAAACAGCCCTACACATTATTGATAAATTAGCAAGAAGAGGTATGTGCTTTTGTCTTATATCTCCACGAGGGCTACAGACAACTAGTTGTCTACTGTGGTTCTCGTACATCCAGCACTGGTTAATCAAACCTGCTTTAAAAATCAGTGGCTCCTGAATATAATAAGGTGGACAGAAACACCATGTTTTCGGGTGTTTGTCTGCTACGGTCATTTGCTGCCATCACGTGGTGATTCCGGATTCATACTGCTAAAAATGACCTGAGATGGATTGCATATTAAATATCAAATATGTTCTGATTAGCTGTGATTGTCAGGTCGATGGAAAAGTACCGTGTCTGGTTTGGACACAGTGTAGGGGTACAGCAGGGGATGGACTTCACTTCATATAATCATGACAGTCATCTTCATTTGAGCATAATTGACTTCCACCTCCCACTGTCTATTAAGAAATGCTAAAGTACACGATCTCAGCGGATGTTTCGCTGTTAAAATCAAATCACTCTCATTATGCCCATATTTCTGTAGCTGTTGGGAGAAGAGAGAAAACACAAATCCTTCCTGGAACATATATATATATATATTGTGTATATATATATATATATATATATATTTATTTATGAGGTGCCAAACAGGAAATAATTATATAAAAATCTGAATATATAAATGTAAATCTGAATATATAGTTATAAGTCTGAATATATAAATGTAAATCTGAATATATAGTTATAAGTCTGAATATATAAATGTAAATCTGAATATATAGTTATAAATCTGAATATACAGAAGTAAATCTGAATATATAGAAGTAAATCTGAATATATAGTTATAAGTCTGAATATATAAATGTAAATCTGAATATATAGTTATAAGTCTGAATATATAAATGTAAATCTGAATATATAGTTATAAGTCTGAATATATAGAAGTGATTCTGAATATATAGAAGTAAATCTGAATATATAGTTATAAATCTGAATATATAGAAGTAAATCTGAATATATAGTTATAAGTCTGAATATATAAATGTAAATCTGAATATATAGTTATAAATCTGAATATATAGAAGTGATTCTGAATATATAGTTATAAGTCTGAATATATAGAAGTGAATCTGAATATATAGAAGTAAATCTGAATATATAGTTACAAATCTGAATGTATAAATGTAAATCTGAATATGTGATGCGATATAGGAAAACCCAACACATGGTGAAATTTGACCTTTTTAGGTTTTGATACCATGGAAGCTGGGTTCAAGCCCTTTCCAAAACTTGTTTTTATTTTGTCCATAGCTTGAACGTAACAAAAGTTATGGCTATCTGAAGTTGGCTGATAGCTATTATTTTCAGGAATGGAATTTTGAGAAAAACGGGTTTAAAGGGAGACGGGTTTCACTTTCACTTCACGGGTTTAACGAGAGCTGTCTGTCAGGAGCGCTATTCTGCATCATTACACAAACAGACTAACGTTACCCTGAAGAGCACAGTTTTCCGTTGTTTATCATGATGGGCATAGACTCTGAACTTTTGATCACCCCTTGTATGTTTAGATAGCACCAATAGTGTAGCTACCTTGTAGTTTACATTTAGAACTGTTCGCACTTCTGTGCATATAGGCTAACAGATTGTCATCGGACTCTTCCTCTTTAGTAACTTCATCTTCCGATTATTCACCTCTGGATGCGAAATAGTCCATTATAACATCGTGTAGGGCACTACCATCACCAAGATTGAGCAGACTGAGATGTGCAAGTGAGCAGCTAATGTTACTTCAGACTGTTCTCCTGTGTTCCGCCATATCATAATATACTTAATACTTAATAAATTATTATTTACTTAATAAATAAATAAATAAATAAATAAACTTTGTATGCCATAGTTTAAACAGGACTGGCGGGAAATGTGCATTGATCCAACTTTATTATATATGTTACGTGGTTTATTTTGATAGGTTAACAGTTTTTGTGGTGTTAAGAGAAAGCACCTCCTCAGCGCGTCCTTAACATAAGAGAAAGACACTCTTTTCTGCTTGCTGCAATATATCGCTATTTTTCTGTACTAAACAAATGAATTTTGCCAAGATATTTTCAGAGACGATAGACAAGATGTTATAGAATAATATTTTAATAAAAACCTAATTTTGACAAAAAAAAAAAATTGACATTCGACTTATTTTTCGAATTTCCTGAAAATGTCCCAGCGCGACATCCGACGGGTTTTCCCAGATCGCATCACATATATTTACATTAGATTAACATTTAGTCATTTAGCAGACGCTTTTATCCAAAGCGACTTACAAATGAGGACAACAGAAGCAATCAAAACCAACAAAAGAGCAACAACATGCAAGCACTATGACAAGTCTCAGTTAGCCTAACGCAGTACACGTTGCAAGCAGATAGAATATAGAATAAAGAAACCTAGTGTTTTTTTTTGTTTTTTTAGAGAAACAAGTAGATAGAATAGAAAAAAGAAAACTAGTGTTAGTGTTAGATTTGTAACTATACATTCAGATTTACCTCCATATACTCACAATTTACGTTTATATATTCAGACTTATAACTATATATTCAGATGTACTTCTATATATTCAGATTCACTTCTATATATTCAGATTTACATCTATATATTCAGACTTATAACTATATATTCAGATTTATAAGAATATATTCAGATTTACATTTATATATTCAGACTTATAACTATATATTCAGATTTACATTTATATATTCAGATTTATAACTATATATTCAGATGTACTTCTATATATTCAGATTTAAATTTATATATTCAGACTTATAAATATATATTCAGATTTACATTTATATATTCAGACTTAT
Source organism: Spinibarbus caldwelli (assembly GCA_039654775.1). Taxonomy (NCBI): domain Eukaryota; kingdom Metazoa; phylum Chordata; class Actinopteri; order Cypriniformes; family Cyprinidae; genus Spinibarbus; species Spinibarbus caldwelli. The sequence continues at coordinate 23,432,021 of CM077221.1, read as the reverse complement.
AACTATATATTCAGATTTATAAGAATATATTCAGATTTACATTTATATATTCAGACTTATAACTATATATTCAGGTTTATAAGAATATAATCAGATTTAGTTCTATATATTCAGACTTATAACTATATATTCAGATTTACATTTATATGTTCAGACTTATAATTATATATTCAGTTTTACTTCTATAGATTCAGATTTAGAACTATATATTCAGATTTACTTCTATATATTCAGATTTACTTCTATATATTCAGACTTATAACTATATATTCAGATTTACATTTATATATTCAGATTTATAACTATATATTCAGATTTACATTTATATATTCAGACTTAACTATATATTCAGATTTACATTTATATATTCAGACTTAACTATATATTCAGATTTACTTCTATATATTCAGATTTACATTTATATATTCAGACTTATAACTATATATTTAGATTTACATTTATATATTCAGATTTATAACTATATATTCAGATTTTTATATAATTATTTCCTGTTTGGCCCCTCATAATATATATATATATATATATATATATATATATATATATATATATATATATATATATATATATATATATATTGTTTAGGGTTATATAATTATTTTAAATTTAATAGGAAAAGGCTAACAGTTGAAGAAAGCACATCAAATTAGACTAAAATTCAACATGATAAGCTTAAATAGGGGTAAAGATCCATTTCCAAAAGCACAAACATAAAATAACTTTTTTAAAAAATTGAATTGCTGTACAGTATATTCAGTCTGTGAAAATGAAAATATTATGCATTGAGAAAAAACTTGAACTATTTATTAAATACGGTTTTTATTTATAAGTCATAATTTTGCAATGGTCACTGTTTACTATTTTTCATTGTCTGATTTTTGATGTATCAAAACCAGTTAAAGTCAGTTTGACCCGCAAACAGTTGACTTCTACAGTGTATTGAAACAAGAACCAAAAAAAAAGTATTTCCCCACTGTTAAATTTGTAGATAGTAAAAATGCAACATTTCAATGACAGTTGACCACTGGACTATTTTTACAATTCAGAAATGGCGTTATTTTACACACACACAAACAGCGGCATATTTTACAGCATTTGGAGTTGTGCATACACACGCAATACTTTTAGCTGGATATATTATGTAAAAATGCACTTTTATTGCATTATAAACAATATTCGTCAAAAGAAAGTTGCTGAATGTTAATGTAAGGATGTGTGTAATATTTGCATCACGATGACGTGTTAGTGCTGTGAGAGGTGACTATGGAAGCATATGTGTACAAAATTCAATTTGCAATGTAATATGCAAAATGGCAATGCAATATGTAAAATGGCAATTTATTTCTATATTTAAATTTACATTTTCCCATACATATGTGTAACATTTAGTGCAAAATGAAAATGAAAATTCAATTATATAATTTCAATTTGCCATTTTCTACACTAGTTTTAATATGCAAATTAAAAACATATTTTAAAGCTTTATAAGTTGCAAAATGAAAATGAAAATGTATTACCCAAATTGATTAGATATGTTTAACATGTCCAAGCAAAAACTGTAGCAAAATGATCATTTAAATGCTGTTTTTCCTAAATGCATTTAGACTTAGGGGTAGGACACTTGGGACTGCATTTTCGTCGTGATACCGCGTGATAATTGTAGCAAAATGCAATGAGATTTTCAAAATGCATTCTGAGCCAAAGGTGCAGCAAAAGGGTAGCAAAATGGTGATCTAAATGTCTTTTATTTTTCTTAAATGCACTGACACTTACATGTATGACGTTTCAATTGCATTTTCATTAAATACCCTGCGATGAATATAGTTTAAGTCATTGTGGATTTGAAAATGCATTCCAAGCCGAGCACGCCCCCTAGCTGTCAATCATTACATCAAGGCGGGGCTCGGCAACAGGAAGCACGATAGGTCAATAGTCACCATTAACCAAACGCTTTTCACCTGCCACAACGTCTCTCACTGTTTACACTCAGATTGATGCATATAAGCAAACAGACAGTCCTATTCTACACTTATTTACTACTTTTCCTTACATTTTATTACTCTTTTATTTTTAATCCTTAAAATAGCACGTGTTCCGTGGCACCTGAACAGGGACGTGCAGAGAGTTCCTCAGGGGCAGGGGCTCAAATGTAAAAAAAAAAAGAAAAAAAAAAGGGGGGGGGCACTGTGAGAAAAAAAAAAATTATAGATCAAAAGTTTGGATCCATTAATATTTTATATTTTTGCAATAAGTCACTTATGGTCATCAAGCCTTCATTTATTTGATCAAAATTTTAATATACTTTAAAATACATTTTATGCAATACTGATTTATTAGCAATGTTGGAAACCTGTCATACTTTTTTCAGGATTCTTTGATGAATAAAAAAGTTAAATAAGAAAAGCATTTATTTAAAATATAACTTTTGTAACTATGTACACTACCGTTCAAAAGCTTGCGGTCAGTACTTTTATTTTTTTAAAGAAATTAGTTTTTATCCAGCAAGGATTTGTTAAATTGATAGAAACAGTGATAGTAAAGATCGATATTGTTAGAAAACATCTTTATTTTGAATAAATGCTGTTCTTTTTAACTTTTTATTTATCAATGAACCCCAAAAAAAGTATCACAAGTTCCAAAATAATTAAATAAAATTAAAATAAAAAGCAAAACATTAAGCAGCGCAACTGTTTCCAACATTGATAATAAATCAGCATATTAGAATGATTTCTGAAGGATCATGTGACACTGAAGACTGGAGTATTTTTGAAAAAGGCCAAGGGCTCGAGCCCCCAAAGCAATTTGAACGTCATATATGTAAGTGTCAATGCATTTAAAAAAAATAAAAGACATTTAAATCACCATTTTGCTACCCTTTTGCTGTACCTTTGGCTCAGAATGCATTTTGAAACTCTCATTGCATTTTGCTACAATTATCACGCGGTATCACGATGAAAATGCAATCCCAAGTGTCCTACCCCTAAGTCTAAATGCATTTAGGAAAAACAGCATTTAAATGATAATTTTGCTACAGTTTTTACTTGGACATGTTAAACATATCTAATCAATTTGGGTAATACATTTTCATTTTCATTTTGCAACTTATAAAGCTTTAAATATGTTTTTAATTTGCATATTAAAACTAGTGTAGAAAATGGCAAACTTAAATTATAGAACTGAATTTTTATTTTCATTTTGCACTAAATGTTGCACATATGTATTGGAAAATGTAAATTTAAATATAGAAATACATTGCCATTTTACATATTGCATTGCCATTTTGCATATTACATTGCAAATTGAATTTTGCTACACACATGCTTCCATAGGAGGCGCGTGAGGAGAGGTTAAAGTTGACGCTTCCGGCCGGTGTCTCTCTTCAGCTCTCCGCTTCCCGCAGACAGTCCTTCACTCCGCACAGCCATGTCTAACGTCGCCGATACCAAACTATACGACCTTCTCGGGGTCTCCCCCTCGGCCTCCGAAAACGAGCTGAAAAAGGTACGGGTTCATGTGTCTTGACTTTAATTTCGGCGCTCGTTAGCGCAGTTTGAGAGGGTAAATCGACTGATTTTTGTGTGTGAATCAGGAAGAGAGGAGGATTAGCACTCAGCTAAAGCTGAGTTTGGCCTAGTGACCATAAGTTAGTTACTAGATAGTCGGGCAAAACCGACGAGATGAGTGTTGTTGTGAGATTTAATCAAGCATATCTGCTGTCTCTTAACATATCCACTTATCCGAGCACGTGTTTGATGTATGACTTGGACTTGAACATTAAACGTAGTCCTCATGTATATCTATCTTCCTGTGTAGCGGCTGAAAACACAGTTAGCATCAGCTCACCGTGTGGCCGGTGTGCAGGCCTTGACTCGGGGCTTTTCCCTTTACATGTGTGTCATAATGCCGAAGAGGTCACATGTACAACGAATCTGAAACTAACTTAAACTAAACTGACGCAAATGATGGACCTGTGTATGTTTTTTTTCTGTTCTTTGTTAATCACATTTAGCAGTGCTATGTGTTTAGCTTAGAAGGGTTTCTGGTCCGGCGCAAAACACAACGAGTCTCTGTCTGATAACTCGTTAAACTGCTAGTAATGGTCTGTACAGTGAGGAGCGACAGTATGGCTCGCTAGCTTGTGGTGTTTTGTATTATGATTAGTTGCGTTATATTCAAGGCCGTTGACCTGGGATTCATCTGAACATGACGCACAAACAAACTCCCTAAGAGTTGATCTCAAATCATATGTGTATATCTCGAGGGATATTTGCTGTAATATTCAGGCAGGTGTACCTCGCTTTACTTTAACGCAGGTTCCCTTTGTTAAAACAATGGTTTAAATGTGGAATGTAGTTTTATTGTTTTGAATGCTTTCTGAAGTGAAACTAACCTTCTGAAACATATATTTCAGGCTTATCGCAAACTAGCAAAGGAGTATCACCCTGACAAAAACCCAAATGCTGGAGACAAAGTAAGTTTATTTTATTATTATTGTTATCCAAGTATAGAGCATATTGATAAAAGACGTAGAAAGTTAAAACACTGCTAAATAAGTATGTTGTGGAGAGATTGATAATTTTGTACACGTTTGAGTTGCGTTCTAATATGTAAAAGATTTTATGAATATTTTGCTTTTAAAGTATTAGTTGTCATAAATGTGTTATAAGGAATAGATCTTTTAAAAATGGTCCTTTACTGACCCTTCCAAACCAAAAAGACTTTCATTTATCTTCGAAATACCAATGAATATATATTTTAAAGACAGCTGAGAGGTTTTCTGTCTCTCCATTTTAAAGTCAATTCCACCAAAACTGATACTTCAGAAGTTCATAATTAGCTTCGTAAAAGTAACCCATATGAATCCAGCTCTTTAACTCGATTTTTTAAGAGACGCTGTATAATCACTGATGAACAGATTTAATTTAGGCTTTTATTCGCATGTAGATATTGATTGACACACATACATGGAGCATGTTAAACGGACACTCAAATGTGCTTGATGCACAAGAATGAATTACTGGATTTGTATGATTTTCTTGTATAATGCCTTTATGATCTTTTTAAAGCGTCGGTTTTGGTGGACTGGATTCAGTTTCATTAATGACTTGTGTTTCAAAGATGAATGAATTTTATTAATCTGGAGCAACATGAGGATGCGTAAATGACAGTTTTCATTTTTGGATGAACAATCCATTTAATGGTGTAATGCGTATTATGTTGGCTTAATGCCTTTGTTCAAATATTTAATCTTTTTTTTTTTCCTCCCTTTTCAGTTCAAAGAGATTAGCTTTGCATATGAAGTACTAACTAACCCAGAGAAGAAGGACTTGTACGACCGTTATGGGGAACAGGGTCTGCGAGAAGGTGGCTGTGGAGGAGGAGGGATGGATGACATCTTTTCTCATATCTTTGGCGGCGGTCTGTTTGGCTTCATGGGTGGACAGAGTCGGAGCAGGAACGGAGGGCGGCGGAGAGGGGAGGATATGGTCCACCCCCTGAAGTAAGTCAAATCACGAAGCTTCCACTTTTAAAGAAATGTGTGTAGAAATGTTGTCCCTTGGCGCTCACATTGACCGCTTTTCGGTTTCCTCATCCTCTCATTGTTGCCAAGCACATGTATACCATGTTCTTCTTAAGAAGCTTTAAATAAGTCATTATGGGTTTATTTGGTGTTGCATCATAATGTTCTAGAATATTCCAGCAGAGCTTACTCTCACTTTTTACCCGTAGGGTGTCTCTTGAAGATTTGTACAATGGAAAAACAACCAAATTACAGCTGAGCAAGAATGTTCTGTGTAGCACTTGTAATGGGTGAGTAAGATTTCTTTCACTTTAAGGGTGTTTTCATGACAATTAAGGAGAAACAGCTCTGTAATGATGAATATCTCAGTTTCTTTTATTCCCACCACACCCAATCAGTTCAATACAACCCTACATTTTATGAGTCTCTTGTTAAATCAGTCAAGCTAAACAGACCACAAAGATTTTTAAAGAGTTTTAAACTTTCCCCTGGCTTAAGTCTGTACGTGTTGAAGTATTGGTGAAACTGAAGCTGTTTTTCTGTCTCTGTAGTCAAGGTGGGAAGTCTGGTGCAGTCCAGAAGTGCACAGCCTGCAGGGGGCGCGGTATGCGCATTATGATCAGACAGCTGGCTCCTGGCATGGTCCAACAGATGCAGTCAGTGTGCACTGATTGTAATGGTGACGGTAAGGGGCTCCAGTCATTTACTGAGTTATGAATGTCAGCCAGCATGCTCATGGGGTGGAAGGGTTTGCTGATGGTTTCTTTATGATCCAGGTGAGGTGATCAGTGAGAAGGACCGCTGCAAAAAGTGTGAGGGGAAGAAGGTGATTAAAGAGGTGAAGATTCTGGAAGTGCACGTGGATAAAGGTATGAAGCACGGACAGAAGATCACCTTCGGCGGGGAGGCTGACCAGGCACCTGGATTAGAACCTGGAGACATTGTCCTGGTGCTGCAGGAAAAGGAACACGAGGTATGTCAGTGTTCACTTTCAAGTTCAGAAACTATTATGATAGTGATGTTTAGTTGGATCAGAAACATCCGAGATAATCTAGTTTAAGATATTTAAAAAAAAAAACCTGTTCACTTAAAGCCTTAAAATGGCTGATATTAATATTAAAAATGTATTTAGTTAAAAAGTGAAACATTTAACATTCGTTTTGATTTTTAATTTACATTTTATTGTATCTATTTTGTCACACAGTACTTTAAACAATAACAACAGAGGAAAACACTTACACCTCCATGTACAAGTAAAGTAATAGCTTCTTTGTTTATATGCTCTCAAAGTTTTTCGTGAAATTTTTTTTTTTTTTTAAGGCAAGACAATAAGGTCATGCTGGTTTTCCATTGAGAAACCCCAAGACTTTTTTCTGAAAACAGGCAATTAAGTGATTTGCCTCCAGCAAAAAAAAGGATTCATTCAACATTCATATTTGGTAATTCTAAAATTCAGAGTATGTGTTCAATATACCCAGCTTGGGGTCAAGCGTTATCTTTTTCATAATTTTTTTTTTTTTTTTTTTTTTTTTTTTTTAAAGATTAACTTCAAGTTAGTAGATAACACTTGGAATATAAATCTATAAATACTGGAATGAACTGTTAAATAATCAATATATTGTACATAGCCAGTGTTAATAATGCTTTTATTTGTGTGTGATGTTTCTAATTAACTTCTGTGAGATGTATTCAATGTATGTTTTAAAAAAGTTACCCAGGTGATTTAGAGCTCAAGCAGCCTTAAGACTCACTAACAAGTTTAATTACCAGTAAGTAACAAAGAACTGGTTCTGTAGCGCTGTGGTTCAGTCACACAGATGATCAGGCTTTAGAGCTTCTGGCCTCTTGACTGCTGAGCTGCTGCAGGAACGTAAACAGTGTGTCATGAACAGTAACAGTGACAGTGTGTCATGAACAGTAACAGTGACAGTGTGTCATGAACATGCTGCTTTACAGGTTTTAATCCCTCCCTTTTAGGCTTTTAAGTGAAGCAAGAGTCATGTTTGATTTGGACTGATATGGTAAATCACTGAAGCATCAGTTTTCTGTTTCCGTTTTTTTTTTTTTTTTTTTTTTTTTTTTAAATCTAATTAAATAGTTAAGCTAAAGCTTTTAAACTCTTTCAACAGACATACAGAAGAGAAGGCAACGACTTGTACATGACCCATAAGATTGGCCTTGTTGAAGCACTTTGTGGTTTCCATTTCACATTGAAACACTTAGATGGTAGACAGATTGTGGTGAAATACCCAGCTGGCAAAGTCATTGAGCCAGGTGAGTCCACTTGACGTGAGTTTAGTAGTGTCTGTGATTGACGTGATTAGCTACATAGTTGAAAAAATGGTGTTGTCCCTTTACAGGTTCAGTCAGAGTTGTTAGAGGGGAGGGCATGCCACAGTACCGTAACCCCTTTGAGAAAGGTGACCTGTTCATCAAGTTTGACGTGCAGTTCCCAGACAACAATTGGTTAAGCCCAGAGAAGCTGTCGGTAAGACAAACCGTACATTTCAAGTTATTGAAGAATGTAATATATGCAATTCTGTTCAAAAGTTTGGGATTATTATATTAATTTAGTAAGGACACATAATTTGATGGTGACAGTATAGACCGTTAATGTTACAAAAGTGTTTTTCTTTTATGTATTTCTTTTAATATTTTTATTTATATATATATATATATATATATATATATATATATATATATATATATATATATATATATATATAATTTATTTTTTTTAATGTTTTGTATTCGAATAACACTGAAGACTGGAGTAATGGCTGCTGAAAATTCAGCTTTGCCATCACAGAAAAATTACACTTTAAAACGTTCAAACAAGTTATTTTAAATTGTAATTTTACTGTTTTATCAAACAAGTGCAGCCTTGTTGAGCAAAACCCTGAAAAAAATCTTATTGACCTCAAACTTTTGAACAGGAATTTATTTTTATTTTTTTTATTTATTTTTTTTTTGGGAAATAGAAGCACAATTCCAAGTTTTCTTTCCCCTAATATGTGTCTTCTGTTTTTTCAGGAATTGGAGGATTTGCTGCCCACACGGGCCGATCCACCTGTCATCTCTGGAGACACGGAGGAAGTGGACCTGCAGGAGTTTGTAAGCCAGAGCTCTTCTGGTGGTCACCGCCGTGAGGCGTACAACGACAGCTCAGATGAAGAAGGCGGGCATCACGGTCCTGGCGTGCAGTGTGCCCATCAGTAAACCTGACTACAGCAAATATCTTGTCCGGCTCCAACAGTGGGGATTAAAAAAAAATGTTCTAGTTGCACTACAAACAGGTGTGTTTATAATCTGATTCGGGGCTGCCTTAAATGATGAGAATTACATACAGCCATTCCTGACCACCCGATTCCCTTGTAGTAAACGCACAGATGATCCCACATCTAGTAACTCTTTCTTGCCCTTCCTCCTCCTCTCCCTGTGGCCCTCTAGAGGCATCCCCACTTCAGAGAGAAAAGGGTAATTGCTAAGTACTCTGTGTGTAACTTGCATTTTTTTTTTTTTTTTTTTTTGTCATAGTATTCACAAGTTTAAATCTAACCATAAATCGCAGTTTTGGCCCTGGACTTGAAACTTTTTTTTTTTTTTTTTTTTTTTTTTTTTTTTTTTTTTTTTTTGGTTGTTGGAGGGCAGTGACCTAATGGAAGAGGAGTTGAGAGATCCTAAAACAACAAAAACAAAATAGAAATGGGACTTTATCACCAATCCATTTTTAGGTTTGTTTGTATTGCGCAATTTTTACCACTTTATTTTATTTGTAGATTTTTTTTTTTTATTATTTTTCTTTTCCTTTCTGTTGAAATTTTAAGAATTGGAACAAGAGACTATAACATGTATAAAATAAGTGATTGTCATTTAAGCTTTGTATCAGCTGCTGTCACATTTGTGTGTTTTATGTTTTGAAATCGTTTAAATAAAATCAATTGCCTATGTGTCAGCAATCCAGGTGCATGTTGAACATTTTGGTCCCTTCACTGACTGAAAGAGATGGAGACATCATGCATAATAAAATGAGTGGAGGAAAAAGCACCTTTATTATAGGCCTATCTTCTGTGAGAAAGTTTTGAGTTGTTGAATAAAATGTCCTTCAATATCTCCTCAACATAAGCCAAGTCTTTGCTTTATTTGGTGCTTCAGTCCTTAATTGGTAGTTGTTACTTTTGACGCTAGTTTTAGTGCCAACTTTAAAGTTCAAGTTCATTTGAGGATTGCTCAACCGCTTGACTATTCAGTACATTTGTCATTAAACCAAGCTAGTTCAAATGCAATTTACCTGCTTTTCAGTAACAGTGGAGCTCACAAATTAAATTATTCAGGTTAAAACATTGAATATGGTGATCAGTCCAATATGATCAACATTTCACTGTATAAAAGGTGTTTTCACTTTAATATGATTTAGATGCTACAGCTCAACAGATCTGAAAAGTTTTCCTTCATGTGTTTACTACAGACAGATCCCTGTGCCAAATCGTAATGTATGGGTTGTACATGACATTATGTGCTCACTCCGAAAGATCTTTTGTCGCTGAAGCTGGGTCACATCTGCACTTACCATGAAAGCAGAGCAGTTTAGGAAACACCTGTGACCTACAACTGCATTTAGAAAGGATCTGGATTACCTAGGACTATCACATGCCTTTACCTCAAACTTCCTGTGCTGGGGATTTTAAATCATGGCCTCACTGAGAAATTCATTTGGCTGCAAAGAACACCAGAGGGCAGTAAATCCCAATGTTACACTGTTAACTATAATGACATTATTGACTAAAGTCTGCAACTGCTTTTCATTTACAATACATAGCTGTTTACTTGTCTACTTGTCTTTTAAAATTAATTTTATTTGTATGTTTTTACATTCTGACATCTGAATGCAGTGCTAAATAAAAAATATCCTTTGTTTGGCAAACATGACAAATACACTAAAGCGATTATCTTTGTTAAAAAAGAAAGACAAAACAGATGCAATGTACTTTAAGTCTCCATAAGTTTAATATTCAGTTGAAAATACTATATACAATGTAACATTAGGCCAATTTCCAAAAATCTGTAAACAAAAAATTCATAAGCTTTTAAAAAAATTAAATATTACAAGCTAGTAATGCATGTAGGGAAAACTCATTTCAGTAAAAGTTCACAGGCATGAATAAAGGCACCTCATATGAAGTGATAAAGTCATTAACAATATTCATTCACTGTTAATGGCTTTGATATGAAAGATGAAGTGTCAGAAGGAGAGATTTACAGTCAACTTTGGCACTAACATCTCTTAATGGCTACTATTATTTTGTAAATACAACCAACTGTTTGAAAAGAACGGGGTTGCACCATGAAGCCAGCTAACTGTTTTTTTTTTTTGTTTTTTTTTAATGTACCATAAAAGTGGTTTGGTTTTTACCAGCATTCATCGCCATAACTTACGATGCATAGCTAACCTGCTCTGTAGCAGGTTTTGTTTTGTGTAAAAGAACTGAAACTGGACCAGTCAGCTGTGAGCATAATTATACCCTCACTCTATTACACATTAATACTGATAATAACTTTAGAAATTAATATAAATATATACAGATAATATGCAATATAAATTATATACTTTATATAATTATATAAAGCTTTAATGTTTCAGTTGCTGTGGAATTATACATTTTACCAACTACACAAATGAATTTGTTTCACTTCCACTAATATAGTCAGATGTTTTCTTTAAGCTGTCCCCTTTTGAGGACAACTCTTTTATTCTTGCTGTATAAGTTTAAACTCTTAATATTTTATCATAATGTTCTCCTAATCTTGGGCAGAAGAAAGACGTGAATAATGCTGATTCCTGCTTAAAGTGAATCTCAGTTTCACAGCATGTGACTTATCTGTTCGATTCTGAGGTTACAATTTAAAGTGTACATTTATGTAGTAATGCATGAATTCAGGATCAAGGTCTGAGCTAACAGAGAAAGATGATGATCAGCATAATGGTATCAACAAAGCCTGATTGGATTGGTTTGGTTTGGTTTTGTCAACTTGAAACCAATTCTGCAACCCATAGTTTGCTCAGCTAGCTTCATGTTGCTGGCCCCATGACTGATCCAAACAGCATTGTTTAATAGCTCAAAATAACTTGCAACATAAAACCAGAGGAAATAAAATACATCAGTAAACATGTACAAGCCAGCACTTTCTCCACACATGCTTGCTTCATTACACATTTTCAACTGGCCTTGGAAACATACAGGGTCAGACACATAAATCATTGCCTTAATCACAATCTTCCTCAGAAGCTTAACTTGTGACTAAGCTTGTCATTTTGTAAGATAAAATGTTTATGTACATTGCATGGCAATGAGTGCAACTAAGGATGAGGACAACACAAACATTAAAAGAGTTCCTCCTTGTAAAGTGTTCATCATAGCACCATCCACACTCCCCCCCCCCCCTCCCTTACCACCACCATAGTAAAAAATAAAATAAAAATTTGCATGAGCCAAAATGATGTTAAATAGTTCATATAAGGTGCGACAAAGGAGTTTCAAGTGAGTGATGCATCAATCTTCACAATTTAGTTTCTGGTTTGGAAAGTTGTTAATAAATAATGTTTGTAACTGAATCTCATGTATGATAGAGGGTGTCTATTTACCAAGCACCCTGCTGCAGTTATGATTTAAAGGCAAATGACTCGTCCCATTTTCTTGAATGAACCATGAAAAATAAATGAAATATTCAAGAATAGTGTTATATGTCTGACTAAATCACTAATATTTCCATAAAACTCATCCAGAACCATTTTCATTAAATCATGTCTAAAATTAGAATTAAAAAATACTTAACACACCAACTACTCATTTAAACTGTAAAGGTAGTGTTAAGTAGCGCTGGACTCGCCAACTTATGTTTTTGCAAATCAGGTCAGATTTCATCTCACTCCAGAGCGGAGTACTCTTTCAGGAAACCGATGTGGAAATCTCGCACTTTGCCAAGAAGTACCTTCAGCTTCTCTATGGATGGCAGGATTGTCATTCTGAAACAAAGACAAAGACCAAACTTTTTTTAAAAAAGTGCTAACAGGTAAACAAGTTACTGGCAAAAAAAGTGCCCATAACTGGACACTGACAATGATCACAATATTTTGAATATTAAGGGGAATAATTCTCAGCTTTCTGAGCCATTTCTTTTATCTGGTTTCAAAACACCACAGAATGTGACACGTGCAACTTTCCTGTGGTGTCAGAAAGATTATTCACAAAACAAATAAACCAAAAAAAAAGGGCTCAAGACCAAATATGGCAGTTTTCAAGTCACATTCTTCCAGAAGGTCATGGGGAAAAAATAATCACTGACAGCAAATAAAATGTGAATTTGTCTGATCATCAAGTTTACCTGAAATGATACGTTCCATCTTTCTGCCCAAAGCCACTACCGGGAACAACGCAGATTCCTGTCTCCTCCAGCAACCTCAGGCAGTAAAGCATGTCAGGCTGCATTCCTAGAGCCTGCCGAACCAAATCACAGGCAGATTTCAGACACGCATCCTCAGTGACAGCTCAGATTTTGCATTTCTTTCTTCTGACGTAACTCAACTTTGTCTCTTTTTGAGTTACAGAACAGAGAAGCTTCATTCCAGTAGAAGAGCAGCTTCTCAAGTGGAAGCAAAAGATACTATCTGTAGCAAACTACCATTCTGCAAGCAATTCTTCACTCAATTCTTAAGTTTATAAACAAAGTGTAGCTAACATTTATATAGTTCTTAGTGTCCCATTCATTAAGTAGACTGTGGCGTCCTGCATTAGTTTAAAAATAAACCAAAAATATATTTACACTTTACATCATTCTAACAAAAGTTCTTTAACTGGTGCTCTTCGGTTACTTTTGACCGAAATATTTTCGAATTTTTAAAAATCACAGCTTGATCGGAATGGTATGAAACTTGGTGACTTTTATGGCATTTGGAATGTGAACACACACACAAAAAAAAAAAAAAAAGTGTGGTCGTGAAGTGGTCGTAAAAAAAAACCAAATTGTCACAGTTGTTGTCTTCGGTCAAAAATGACCGACCATAGGAAATGAATGGGAAATCGACAAACACAAAAATTCTGAGAAAAAAAAAAACAAAAAAAAAGTACACAGCAATGATGGGGGGGCAAAACTCTAAAACATCAAGAGTGCAAAACAGACATATCCACTCACACACGCTCACACACACACTTATACACACTCAAAAGAATTGGTATGGCTATAACCATATAGCCAAAACGAGTCAGAAAACTGAAATAAAAGAGGTTGAAATCAGATCAGACCCAGAAGGATTAAGCTCTGATAAAACATTCCTGTTCATTTGTGTTACATTTTTATAGAATTTTAATGTTTTGTGTTACAAAATGCTTTCTCTGTGTTCAGGTTTGACTGTAGTAATAATACTTCAAATCTGACACTTCAAATCAACATTTCAAAACAAATAAAATAAAATCTAAACCTTTACAAAAAGTTGTCTTTGAGAATGTCTAAATATATATTCAAATCCACAACTTAATAAAAACATTTATGTCTAAAATCAACTAGAGAATTTATAGGCCTTTTATATAGTGCTACATAGGAATTTAGTGGCAGATGTTTTTCTTTTTTTACTCCCACCAGATGGCACTAATCGGACTTCAAAAATTGGATTTTAAAGGCATTGTCTCCATTTTAACATGAAATACTGCCATAATTGAAAAGTAATATAAAAATATATATTAAAAAAAGTATCATAATTATTGTATAAATATTAATTAGTACGATGAAATTCTCTCAAAATACAAAATAAAAAATAAAAGATTATTGAACAAAAATATATTACATTGATTTTACTGGGGGGGGGAATCAAATTTCAGGAGTCCAGTCACTTTTGACCGTGAAGATCACAAGTGTGACTCCCAAATAAGGAGCACCAGAGGGTTAAAGTTGTGTTTTGGGCCATTGCTTTGGCAAAGTATGCATCAAGCGAACTAAAACCAAAAGCACAAAATGACTTTATCCATTCATCGTTCGTCTGTTTTTGCTGTGCGTTTCAAAGCAAAGCGTGCACTTTGTTCACGCAATCAGCTCATGATTCTGTGTTTACCGTGCCTCAGAACGGCTCATTTCACAGTGAATGCAGTGAACTCCATTATTGTATGTGCTATGAGTTCAGTACGCATTTGGAAACGCAACAGCCACCAGTTATGCTTTGTCACATTCACATAATTCTCAAAATTTTAATGGGCAGATGATTACAGTATTTCACTATATTTGTAGTGAGACGTTTTTATAAGCCTGTTTTCATTGAAGCTGGAGTTTTCCGTCAAAATAACAGCTCTACTGCAGTTTCGGTCAAAATAAAAGCTTAAAAGTGCAGTATAAAATGTTGACAGTTAGCGGTTTAAATGGGTACTGCAATCCAAATTCAAAATATCTCTTTCAAGTGTAGAAATTAGGAAAAAAGTATTGTAATTTCCTTACTGTATTGTGAAGCAAAATAATATACCTATGAATGATTAAATTTCATTCATTTTACAGTGCAATTGTTTTACAATATATGGCTATTACTGTCATAGGAGTAATAATAATAATAATAATAATAATAATAATAAAAAATTGTTATTAATATTATTATTATTATTATTATTATTATTATTATTATTATTATATTCTAATTTGTTTGGCTTCCTAGAACACCAGTGTGAATGTAATTTAGACTGATACAGTATACCACAACTAAAAAGAGTGTTTAAAGTTCGGGTCGATTCACTGACTTTCTTAGTTAAGAACATGGGTTGGAGCTCTTAATTTTGAACTCTTAAAGTGCAATAGACAGAAGAATTTAACTTTAAAATGTACAAAATGTCCCCTAGAGGGACTGAGGTCCACCCACCACAGTCTCACAAAATCCTGTGGGAAACACTGTTAAACAGCGTAACATTTATACAGTTGGATTGAATTAGCAATTCAATTAAGAGTACTGGACAAACTGTGCTGAACTAGTACTACTGGTTCCACCCTTTCTAATCAAAGAACACGATCAACATCAATGGTGATGAAAGGAAGTTTACTGTGAACAATGGAGAGTGCCCTGGAAACTAGCGGACAGCTAGTACCAAATCCCTAACATCAAAAGCAAATTAACCTCCATTAGAAAGTTCTACTGAAGTAGGAGCACTTGCCTTGGCTTCCTCCACTGCCTTAGGAGGGATAAAGATTTGAGGGAAGGCGTACATGGCCCCCTGAACAGGATTACACTTGATTCCTGGAACTGCATTCAGGATCTGCTCAGTTAGTTTAGCTTTTTCTGCTAAAGCACCCAGCACTGATGATTTCTCCTGAAAGAGATCGGAGAAACACAATCACACCCAGTCAACCCCAAACATGAAAGTTCTTCAGGGCTGTTTATGTAATAACAGGTTACTGATACATAACATTTAGAGGTTTATATACTAGAAACCACTTAAGTTGCTGTCAGTGCCAGTACACAATGTGCTTTACTCCACTAGACACTAAACAACTAACCTGGTGGAACTGTTTGAATGAGTGTTCGTCTGGTTGAGGAGGGTTGACAATCACATCCATTGCAGCCTGGCCAGCCAAGGGGGGACACAGACGAACTGATAAAAGCTTGACCAGCTGGGCCTTGACCTCAGGATCCATGTTGATCACCTCCATATATCCACCCCTGAAGCCACACCTGTGGAAGGACATGGACATGAGTTCTCAGAACTGTAGGACAAGGTTCCCACATTCATTAGCTAAAACATAAATATTTGAGGTTTTGTCAGAGAAACGCTCAATTCCAATCAGGCCAAATTTTACATAAAGTATCAGAGGAATCTTTTGAACCACCAAACACAGTTAGAGGAATGGGTTTTTAACAAATATTAACACAACAGTGCTCACTGCCATTAAAAATTTAACAGTTCAGAGATGTCCTTACAAATGCCAGCTTGACACTGAAGGCGGTGGATATTTCTACTATCTATTTAAAATCGCAAATTACAAAGTCAGACGATGTCTAAATATGTTTCAGGATACTGTGGATGTGTCATGTGAAAGTGTGTGAAGGGTCAGTGAAAGCTGTTCTTAAGGAGGCCATCTCAAGTTAAGGCACATGCTGACACCTGCAGAGGTTCAAGGATAGGGATACTCACTCTCCCATGTAGCCTTTGGAGGTGGAATGGAAGGAGGCGAGCTCCACACTGTTGAAATACTCGGGACCCATCTCATATAGCACCTTCTTGAAGGAGTGGAACTGACAGTCAGGAGCGTACACATTGTCCTGATACACCTGCCAGCAACAGTACAAGACAACACTGAGTACATAATGGTCACATGGAAGTCAAATGTGTTAAATTAGAACAGGATTTAGGCAACTGATGCACAAATACTTCTGAATAGTTACACACTTAACTATACATTACTGTTCAAATGTTTGTAGTCGGTACAATTTTTTCCCTCTAATGCTCACCAAAGCTGCATTTATTTAATGAAAAATACAGTAAAAACAGTAAAATTGTGTGATTTTTTACAATTGAAAATTCCTGTTTTCTATTTTCAAATGAGAAGCATTCATATAGCTCCAACAGAAGAGCATGAAGAATCAAAAGGTTATGGCTTTGATTGCCACGGAATGCATGAACTGATAAAGCATACACCTTAAATGCAATACAAGTCACTTTGAATGAAACCATCTGCAAAATGCACAAATGTAAATCTAAAATGCAATTTATTCCTGTTATGTCAAGATTTTCATGAGTCCTAAAAATCTAATTCTAATATGCTGATTTAGTGCTCAAAAAACATTTCTTACTATTATTATTATTGTTGCTTAATATTTTTGTGGAAATAGCATTTATTTGAAATAAACTTGTTTCAGCATTACAAAATGTCTTTGTCATTCTTATCAATTTAATGCATCCTTGCTAAATAAAAGTATCAAGTCCTTATCAAGTATATTATATTATACTTATATATATATATATAGGCCCAAACATTTGAACAATAGAGTATGTTTAAAAGATAAATAACTTCTAGCTTAATTTTCTTTTTCAAACTGTAAATGCAAAAGAGCACAAATTACCTCATCTGACATAACAAAGAGATTCTCTTCATAAGCAAAGTGCAGGACTTCTTCAATGCATTTTTTACTCTGGACCTGACCTGAAAAGAGCAAACAGGGATGAAGAGATAACAGAATTTAAAAGGATAATTCACCTAAATAAAAAAAATAAAAAAAGGCACCAGCATGATCAAACCTAGCATAACATATCTTATTTTAACACAGTGATTCTCAAACAGATGCATGAACACACATATTATAATTTACAGTCTCCCTCTTCAATCAATATGGATCAAATTGATGACTTGTTCTGCAATCCAGATTTCATCTGCATCCCATGAACCATCACAACACACAACATCACTCCAGAGACAGGATAGCGGGAGCTTGGGCAGACCACAAAATCTATTCGACCAATTTGAATTTTACACAGAAATATTCTATATTCTAATATATTTTACATTCCATGTTCAATTTAAGTAAATTATTGATTAAATTCGCTTCTGTT
Source organism: Spinibarbus caldwelli (assembly GCA_039654775.1). NCBI lineage: Eukaryota > Metazoa > Chordata > Actinopteri > Cypriniformes > Cyprinidae > Spinibarbus > Spinibarbus caldwelli. The sequence goes on along the minus strand of CM077221.1, from coordinate 23,413,907 downwards.
TATCAACACAAAGCTTTCAGCTTCAGAAGACTTGGAATATCGCCTACAAATCACATGGAAGCAATTTTAGATCTCCGCAGCATCAGTCCGCACTCACGACGGATCATGACTGGAAAAAGAACACGAGGTAGTAAAAGGGACATGCTCTTCTTTCCAGGACAATTGCTATTGGATCCAAACAAACACAAGGGCATTACGTTTCCTAGCACACAAGAATAGCTCTATAATATACCTACCAGTAGGGTTGCCAGGATTAATGATGCAAATGACTCTTGGCTGACAGTGCTGTTTGGCAGCCTGATAGGCTCTGTGAAGTTCATTGATGTCCAGAGCCCAGCAGCTGTCCTCATCTAAGTAGTAGTTGACCTGTACTGCATCCATCTCTGAGATTGCAGCGGAATAAAGGGGGTATTGAGGGATGGGGATCATTACACCAGTCCGAGAAGAATCTTTTCCAGACACCAGCAACCGCAGGACAGTCTTAAAAACAAAGTTTGGTTTTATTGGAAATAAGGCCAAGTAACCGGTCAAGTCTGTTTGATTGTAAATATCCAATTACTTACCATAATGCCATCACTAGCCCCAGTGGTGAGGAAAATATTTTCCCAGTCTGAAGGAACTCCTTCATCTCTTTGCTCTATGTACGCAGCGATGTCTTTGCGGATGCACTCCACACCGGGGCTTGCACTATATGACCCTGTGACAGAAACTCATGCGTTAGCACACATAAAGCACTTACTGCAGCAAAACACTGAATGGAACAGAGTGTTGCGATACAGGTCTATTGTTTCCCAGCTTCCTGAGAACTGCATGATCTGCAATAACAGAAGATCATGGATACTTTCCAATTGCTACACTGTAAACAGTTTTATATTTTGATTTAAATCATGGTCTTAACCAGTTTCAACAATCACACACACCGAGACTGTGTCCCCCACAGCCCTGCAGGATACGCCGTGCTCTCCATTTCGCATCCTCTGGGAAACTGGGGCTGTCCATCAGATCAGGGAATGTGCAGAGAGCCACCACCTGCACAAATGGACACACACAGAAAAACACACTATCATCTGTCTGTAGTCAGTGAGTGCAATTTAAACTATTTAAGAGCAAATACAGATCAGTGGTCTCTATGCACTCCTAATGCCTATTTCCACTATAATCTAAAAGCTAAAAGTCCATTTGCAATCAGTGATATAAATATTCTGAACAATAAACTGCAATTGATTCATTCGGATTCTGGCAATATTTCTATATGCATCATGTTGTAACTTGTAAGCATAATGTTCCATTGATTATTCATTAATTTTGCACACTGAAGGGGGGAATCAGCAATCTTAGCTGGAACTTTGTTCCCGAATATAACAAGAGCCCGGGCCAGATGGCTGGTGGAGTCCAGTCCCTCCCAAAGTTTCCAAGCCATAATAACCCATACAGGTCAAAGGCAACTATCCTTTGACTCTTTTCCTTAATCATGACATGAGAACCAGAAACTATGACTATCATGCAAAGCTGTGTTCTGCTGGCTCTCAAGAAAATGTATTTCACAAGCTGCAGAGTCTCAGGCTGTCACAAAAGCTTTTGTTCAGCTCAGAATGAGAGGCTAGATCAACTTTGACCAAACTAGGCCAATCATAAGAGACTGTCTTCCACTGGAATTTGCAGTGTGTTCCAAAACTGTGAGTGGTCAACAAAAGCTGCTTTTCTTTCATGCCATACTACATTGAGCACAAACTGGACTCCTCATTAATCTGAATAAAAGTGTTCATGCTAAAAAGGTCACTGATTTTGTTATTTTTACAGTCTAAATGAGCTGAAGAATCTGTAATGTAGTTTCAGGAGCATTGCATAATTAATAAAAACACACTGTGTGTTGTGGCACAGTGAGAGAACAGTTCAGGGGAACAAAATATGCATGCCGTAAAAATGGGAAACAATGTGCTTCATTTAAAGTTGCGATAATACAGAGGTGTTTTGTATAAATTATCCAAGTTAAATATTTTATTGAAAAAGAAAAACTGTGTGGTGGGGTTTGGTTCTATGCAATTGCTGTTGTTTGGATTTTGAGATGTGGGCATTACATTTAAAAAATGGTGGTGGATGTACGTGAACTTGGGAGTGGAGTGTTTAAATGGACTAAACGATTGGAGAAGTCCTGCATGTGTCACCGAAAACGAAGCCTGTCGTTTCACCGGAAGATTGAGTTTTGACATTTCAAATTGTTCACAATCAGATCTACGACATGCATTTGGAAAATCGATAAGGTGAATTTAAATTTTTATGCTGATTTTAAAGCCAAAATAACTTAATTCAAGACAAAGTCGGTTGACTATGAGACAATTTGTGCATTTTTGGTTACCTGTCTGAGGAAGGTGATTGGCTGTTGTCCCATGGCATGTGCATCACCGATGTTGGCTTTGATGACTTCAGAGAAGGGTTTCGTACCACCCTGTGAGAAAATAAGAGGTGTCCATTATGTGAACAACACCTTTACAATGCCACAAGTCTTACCCAGAACCCATGTTGCAAAGTACACATCAAATAGACCCGTCCTCGCATGCGCATTCTGTACGGAAAAGAATATGTCTACCAGTACTAAAGTGAAAGCAGATGTTTGTCTGGATTGTTGTGAAATGAAGTTTTAGAACATTTTGTTCTTTAAATCAGGCCAAAAAAATCATGACCTACTGCAGCCATAAATCATAACTTTCCTGTCACTTTCGAAGACAGCAAAATTGATTTTGCGTCATTGTTGTCCTCAAACATTCTGTACTTTGTGAAAATTCTGTACCATCTAGTCACAAGCTAAGGGCACGGCAACACAAACTTCAGCAGTCAATCAAGGTCACGTTATGAGATGAGGAAACCATCAGGGTCTGGGGGGGGGATCATGCCCTTGTCAGAGGTCTAGAAGGCACCTGTTCATGGGCTATAAATATAGCTTCCTAAGTTCTCATCTGTCATTGCTGAGCATGCAAATTCAAAAATATTTCTACATCACGGTAAAGAGAGTTATATAACATTACTGCTGAATGGTCAGCGTCACAGGAATCAGACAACTTTGCTGCATTACTTTGATAATGGCACTGCAAGTAGGTCAGAAAGTGTATTATTCAAAGCAACCCTCATGGACACAATAAGAAAGGAAAGGGAAAAAAAGATGAGCCACTACAAAGCATGCAGGGTGGATCGTTTTGCACACTACTTCCAGTCACCAAGCACATTTGGCATGAAAAGCAGTATATCCCTAAGGGGACATCCTCATTCAGTAACTAGTGTAGAATTAATGTTACAGCAAATTTAAATATTTTTGTTATTCAAGTATTTATTTTTCATAACTAAAATTTCTTTACAATTTTTAATTTAAAAAAAACTTTAATGTATTTAATTCCACCAGTAACATTTGTGACCAAAACCTACTTGAAGTTGTTGCTGTATTTTACATAGTGTTATCAACTATATATGAAAGTGCTTTGATTGCATGTCAATATTTCAACATAACTGGTGTAAATGAGCAGGTTTCCAGTTTAACCCCTTGAACGATTGTTAAGGGTCAAAACTCCAGAAATGGAAGCATGTTAAAAAGAATGTTAATTCAACAAACCATATTTGATATAATACAGCAGCCAACATTTGAAGTGGATCAAAAGCTTTCATCAAAGTTGCCTTAAAACCAAAACAATCGTCTTAGGACAACTTTGATTAACTTTTTGATCCACTTCAAATGTTGACTCCTGTATTTAAAGGCTTTATTATGAACGCATTTTTAAGATTACTCTGCCTCACATAAATCATCACTAAACATGTCAGTAATCAGATGCGCGACCAAAGAGAAACACAAATTCCCAAACTGAGCTGACTCTAAATAAAAAAAAAAATCTAAAATTAAAAAGTTTAAATTTTATTGTTTACAACTTTCTGTTGGGTCTACCTTAGCAGTTTTGACTGGTTACAACTGTAAACAGGAATAAAACATACAATTTTTTTTTTTAAGAAAAACGTGTTTGTTTCATTGGGGTGTCCAAAAGCAAATATTTACAAACACGTAGCTCCGGGATGCTGCATTTAAACAACAAACAATGAAACATTTCCTCACCTCCTCCAAGTTTTTCTCGATCTCTCCAGCTTTGACGACGATGGGTCCTCTCACGGCGTACTCCACAGCCTTCACCTGCGGGCTCAGCGTGTCCATGGTCAGGGTCTTCTCCCGCATCTTCCCGCCGAGGCGCCCCGCAGACACTTTAGCCTCGGCGGTGATGAAGCGCATCTGGCCGCACTTCTCCACGGACGGACATTGAGATTTGTGTCGTACCCCAGTAAGAGATGTCAGTGTTAAGGGGGTACACTGATCGAGAGCTCCGGCGATCAGTGATCGAGCTGCCAGCGACTGCAAGCGGTACATTTCTGCTCGGTGAGGAAGTCGAGTTCGTCCGTTAAACCTGTCAAAAGCCCGGAACGAGGATGCCCGCGAAGAGACGCAACTGTAAAGATACTGTCCTTCTAACCGTCAAAGCAAATGATAAAATGAACAAATAAAAAGCGAAATCACTTCAGAAAATGTTTCTTCTAAATGATGTCGATCCGCATTATCAAACGACTAACTGTGCCACGCTCCTCAGACAATCATCTATCATCGCCTACTATCATCCACCCGCCAATCTTAATGCTCTCATTCAGCGCTCATGTTTCTGTTCGTCATGGGGGTTGTAGTTCTCATGCTGCTGCTTGATCAATCCTCACCATTCACTGCACGTAGAATAAAACTACAATACCCAGCGCTATATGAGTTACCACAGCCGGTGGGTGTGTGTGAGGGGAGGAGACATTCCCGTTGTCACAGCCGGCAAAAATTTCATCAGCACACAGGAGTGTGGGGAAAAAAAAGTCTCTAACCAACGTTGATTAAAAAGCTTTAAATTTCGCCGTTGCAAATGAGATGTGACATGTCTGGTCATTTTAAATGTTCTGCTGTTTTTTTTTAAAATATTCTTTAAACGATTTTTAAACATCTGGGTAGAGATAGGTAGCAAATTAAACCTTTAAAACTGAATAAAGAAAATTTGGTAGCAGATTAATATGGGGTTTCATTTGTGCCAAAAATGAGTCGACAGCTTTGTGCTTTGTACTATACATTTGTCTTTGTCTGCAGTCATTGCCTACTTGTTCTGGTAAATCAGTATATGTTGGCGTGTATATTGTCTGTTGACGTCGTCTTAATCTGTAGTCCTGCCTGCTTTTTCTCTGTTGTTTTTACTGTCGTCCTTATTGTCATTTTATTCTGTCGTCTTGTTGTGTTGTCCTCACAGTCAACTTATTCTGTCGTCCTAACTGTCATCAGCGCGGTAAAGTAAGTTTTAAATTTCATATTCGACTAGGCTGCTTTAGGAAGCGTCTGCAAATTTACCTCACAGTACAAAACGAAGCCCAATAATTCATTCAAATTAATGTTTACAGGACTATAGTAAATGCCTAGTGAGCAAACTGACTAAATATATTTTTCCAATATCTCGCCTTTTCGCGTAAAGTGTGAAAAGCCCTTTAGACAATACTTCCAACATCTCCCAACATCTTCCATCATCTTACTATCTGCACAGTGCACAAATATTTTATGAAAAAATTACAGTAATTTACCAATAGTTTTTTTTTTTCATGTTCCAAAGGTTGTAGTATGTTCCTAGATACAAGACTGATATGTGAGATTTTGGAAATACCTCCAATCATATATGTACAGTACACAATTATTTTTATAAAAATTACTGAACGCAAAGTTTTTTTTTTCCATGTTGCAAAAGTTGTAGTACATTTGCAGTTACAAGACTGATTTATGATTTGTGAAATTTTGCTCATACCTCCTTTACTGTACGTACAGTGCACAAATATGTTCAGAAAAAAATACTGTAATTCACCTAAATGTTTTTTTTTTTTTATGTTACAAATGTAGTATATTGCTAGTGACCAGAATGACTTATTACAGGTGAGATTTTGCCAATACCTCCTTTACTGTATGTACAGTACACATATATTTTTTGTAAAAAATATAGTAATTTACCAATAGGTTTTTTTTTTTTTGTTTTTTTTTCATGTTCCAAAGGTTGTAGTACACTCCTAGTTATGAGACTGGCTAACTACAGGTGAGATTTTGCCAATATCGCCTTTACTGTATGTGCAGTACACAAATATTTTTAGAAACAAAATTGCTGTAATTTATCAAAAGGGTTTGTTTATGTTCCAAACGTTGTAGTACACTCTTAGTTACAAGACTGGCTCACTACAGGTGAGATTTTGCCAATACCTCCCTTACTGTTCATACAGTACACAAATATTCCTAGAATAAAAACTACTGTAATTTACCAAAAGGGTTTACGGTGTACAAATGTACAGTGCACAAATATTTGTAGAAAAATGTTGTAGTGTTTTCTTATTTACAAGACTTACTTACTACAGGTGAGAGTTTGCCAATATCTCCCTTACTGTATGTACAGTACACAATTAGTTTTAGAAAAAAAAAAACTACAGTTATTCACCAAGAGGGTTTTATCATGTTCCAAAGGTTGTACTATATTTAGTCAGTTTTGCCCACTAGTAATTTACCAATAGGTTTTTTGTTTGTTTGTTTGTTTGTTTGTTTCATGTTCTAAAGGTTGTACTACAGTAATTTTTGTGAAAATAGTTGTGTACTGTACATATATGACAGGAGGTATTGGCAAAATCTCACCTGTAGTAAGTCAGTCTTGTATCTAGGAACATACTACAACCTTTGGAACATGAAAAAAGCCTATTGGTAAATTACTGGAATTTTTTTCATAAAATATTTGTGCACTGTACATACAGTAAGGGAGACATTGGCAAACTCTCACCTGTAGTAAATTTTCTAACTAGGTACATACAACAACCTTTGGAACATGAAAAAGCCTTTTTGGTGAATTACAGTAGTTTTTATCTAAACATATTTGTGCACTGTATGTCCAGTAAAGCAGGTATTGGCAAAATGTCACCTGTAATAAGTCAGTCTTCTACAACCTACAACCTTTGTAACGTCAAGGGGAAAAAAATACAGTAACCTAATTTTTTCATGAAAATATTTGTGTACTGTATAGACAGTAAGGGAGATGGAGAAAGTATTGTCTAAGGCGAGATATTGGCAAAATATATTTAGTCAGTTTGTTCACTAGGCGTTTACTATTGTCCTGTAAACATTAATTTGAATTAATTGTTGGACTTCGTTTTGTACTGTGAGGTAAATTTGTAGACGGTCCCTAAAGCAGCCTAGTCGAATATGAAATTTGAAACTAACGTTACAGGTTATGATGACAGAACAAGACGACAGAATATGATGACAGTTAGGACGACAGAATAAATTGACTGTGAGGACGACACAACAAGATGACAATAAGGACGACAGTAAAAACAACAGAGAAAAAGCAGGCAGGACGACAGATTAAGACGACGTCAACAGACAACATACATGCCAACATATACTGATTTACCTGAACAAGTAGGCAATGACTGCAGACAAAGACAAATGTATAGTACAAAGCACAAAGCAGTCGACTCATTTTTGACACAAATGGATCCTCATAGATTAAACCTTAATAATAAGCTGAATAAAAAAGAAATGTTTTGTCCCATATTAATTAAATCCCCACCCCCAGTTTCAATATATGCATTAATATGGGTTTTATTTGGAAAGAATACACAAATTCAAGACAAAGGCTGGAGTAGTGAAAATGTTTCTTTAATCTGAATGAAATGCTGCCATCTGTTGGACACAATGCTGTATAATCTCAATTATATACAGTAAAGGCTACGTAATGTGTGTGCGTGTGTGTGTGTGTGTGTGTGTGTGTGTGTGTGTGTGTGTGTGTGTGTGTGTGTGTGTGCGTGTGTGTGTGTGTGTGTGTGTGTGTGTGTGTGTGTGTGTGTGTGTGTGTGTGTGTGTGTGTGTACGCGTTTTTGTGAAAATTCAGGACATAGATTTGTATAATGACAAAGGTATGACATAGGTATTACAAGGAGAAGGTGACTTTTCAGGACATTACCTCATGTCCCCACTTTTCAAAACGCTTATAAATCACACAGAATGGAGTGTATTGAAAATCTGAAATAGCACAAAGTCTCCTGTGAGGGCTAAGTTTAGGTGTTGGGTTGGTGTAGGGCAATAGCACATACAGTTTGTACAGTATAAAAACCACTACGCCTATGGGATGTCCCCACTTTTCACAAAAACGAACATGTGTGTGTGTGTGTGTTTATTTAAAAAGCCTACCTCTCACTTATAACTTTCACTTGTAACTTCTGACATGCAAGTGAAAACGTTTTAATATAACAAAAAGAAAGTTTTCCCAGTTGTTCCCAAACAAGATTCTCTTTCAGTCCGATTGAAACTCAAATTTTCTCAGAAAACGTCATTAACACCCTGTGTACCAGTATCCTACGTCATCTTGTGAGAGGTTAAAAGAGCAGCCTTGTGCTGAACAATGACTTGTTTAGCATATGAAGAGGACATGAGATTCCCACAGTGCAACCAACAACCATGAAGTCTGCAGAGCCACACATAATATTCTTTTAAGATTTTCCTTTCTGTTTCAACAGGCACTCAACAGAAGGATTTAGTATTTAAAGTGACGGACAGAATGCTGCTTTTCTGCTGTAATTTCAAAACAGTAAAGCAGTCTATGCCATGCAGTGTCTTGGGGTAATACTAATGGAGACTATAATAATGATGAAGGAAATGCTTTCCGCAGACAGAACAGACTGGTGTAATTGCAAAAGCTGCAGATGCTGTAATTACATATTTGCATAAAATGGGAGGATTTTTTTTTTTGTCTTTTTCATTTTGCTTAAGTTTAGTGTCATTAAGTATTTAGATTATAAAATAAAAACAGCCTGCTGATCATCTCTTACATTTTTATTGTATTACAAACAATTCATATTCCTGTACACACTTTCGAATGTTTTGATTGTATCCCATGTTGTCAGATATATAAAAAGTATAAAAAAAAGTCTAGCAGTAGGCGGGGGTGGGGTTATGAGGAGCTGAGTTTAGTCCTTAACAACAGAACAAAAACATTAACTGGAGCATAAAAAGCAGAAGACGTGTAAGAAATGTGATTGTATTATAAGACAATTATATGAAAACATCTGCTAAGAATGTTAATAGGTCTATAATAACTGAGCTGAAGATGTTATCTGTCAGTAACATAAATTGAAAAAGTTCAAATGAAAAAACAAGGCACATCTCTTCACAGCTTAATTATACAATGACATTAATGAGTTTATAGCTCTTATATCAGTGAAATGTGATACGTAAAAAGTATTATGTATGGACAAGTTTTAAAGCACAGCCCAGATTCTATTGACAAATATTTGAATCATTTTAGCTATGATCAATTTGCCAGGTTGTTGAAAATATTGTTCACAGAAATGTTTGTTGTTAAAGAGTAATCTTTTGCAACATACTAACCATGCTCATCTTGCACAACTAGTTATACAACTTTTACATTAAGCTAAGAATACTTTGTTATATTATTATAGTGAATTTTGATGACATTGTGCAAATAAGTAACCTATGAAAAAGAGATACTGATTATGGCCAAGAGCATACAGAAAAACATCTGTCCATTAATGTTGTTGTTTCAGTCTCATACTAGCTTGCAAACAAATGTGTGCGAACAATAAACAGTTTCAGTAACTATTATAGTGTTTTTGGTACAGGAAAAGGTAATACAGATTACAATTATAATCTAACGCTCTCACACACTTCCGCACAAACATTTACAGTTACACAATACATGTAATTATAAACAGAAAAACATTAATCACATGGTGCCATTTATTTAAGTGTTTCATGTGAGGACATTATAAATTATTATTCAGATTTTTCAATAATGACAGTTTTCGTCGTATCGAGCAGTTGTTTTCATCAAGCCATAATATTAAAAAGTGATGGCAGTGTCTCAACCAGCATATCTGTTTCACCTACATCAGCACTTATTGTTCTTCACCCATGTGACTGTCGTGCTGTAGTGCGCATGCTCCTTGAGTGCTGGATGCATAAAGGAAATATCTGGACAACAGAGTATTTATTATTGCCGTTCTCACTCTCAAAACTGCTTTTGTGACGCGCAGTGCTTAACTTTAGAATATGCAGACAAAAAAATTGGTCTACTCTTTACCTCCATTGCTAGCTGTGGGTCACGTGAGCTGGCAGCCAGAGACAGAGCGACCCTCTACGGTGCGCATGCGCAGTGTGTGGAGTGCGATTGATGGTCCGTCGGCGCGAGTGTCTGCGCTGCCGATCAGCTGCGCTTCTCTGAGTGCGTGAGTGCAGCTGGAAGTTTTACAGCACAGTCGCCGAGCTCAGGGGATATTACTGAAGCTCGTCGTTATAAATATGTCTACAAACAAAGTGAAGAAAGTGAAAATGGCCACCAAATCATGCCCGGAGTGTGACCAACAGGTGAGGTGGTGTTTGACAATGAATGATATATTTTTTGTTTTTGCTGAAGGTCTCAATCGCCGGATTATTTATTTATTTATTTTAGTATGGTGTGTGCTTCAATAAGGTAAAGTTATTTATTAGACGTGTGTTGCTGCGTGATGTAAAATATGGTTTTCACATTTCAGTCGATTGTATTGAAGTGATATTATTGATATTATGTGTCGCATCGCATAATTAAACCACCGATTTTAGTTTTCATTTTAGTTTGGCGATGAAAACGTGTAAGGCTGTTAAAGGATATCCAGCTTACTGCACTGAAACAATTAAATTTCATAGGTTTCATGCAGTCTGTTTTCGCCTCGTTAAATATCACAGAGAGGGCTGATCTCTGCGATTAAACTGCTTATAAATTCATCCACTTCTAACGATGATAAAATTCTATATTTATGCTGGTTTTGACATATTAACGGTGGATTATTATTGTTTATTTTGCTCTTGAACAAACAGAACTCATGTCATTGCAGATCATTTCATAAGCTGTATTTTGTGTCACTGTATCAGTTTAGCTGCAGAAAGCTGTCTGGGTATTGTTTCCTGTTTATTGTGGAGTCAGTCAAAGGACACATCAGTGTTGTCTTTATAAGGCACACCATTTTTATTTACTCCTCTGTAAATACATAATATTAAAGTGCTCTTCCTCAAGTGTTGTGAAATATTTAGTCAGTCATTGTACATATATTTCAGTGTGTACTGAAGTTCATTGAGTTCTCTTTCTCTTTTTCTGTTTCTCTTAGATTCCTGTGGCATGTAAATCCTGTCCTTGTGGCTACGTCTTCATAAGCCGAAAGCTTCTCAATGCCAAATTAAATGAGAGGTCTCCAGTAATGGGTAAATTGTTCATCTTATATATGTTTTATGCATCTGAAAACCCCATTTCTATATTATGTACTGTTAAATTATTTATCAAGTAGCCTTTTACAAGATGTAATGTTACTATTGATTTAGAAAGTGACTGCTGCGGAATTGATGTTAAAATTATTATAATGGAATGTAATTCCAGATATTAATCAGCTAACTTTTCTGTCTCACTGATAAATGAACACTGGCTCATTTCATTCCTTTAATATCTACCCATATGAGTTGGCCATAGTTAGCCTGTGTCTTCAGGCTATACTCATGAGTCATGTTGATTGGAAGAGAAAAAAAAAAAAACTTTTTTTTTTTTTTTTTTTTTTTTTTTTTAAATATATACATACTATCAGTATGTGTTGTACTCTTTGGGCTAGTGAATGGAAATATATAGCAGGCAGGTTTCCAGTCAGCAGGATGTGTTGAGAATACTGAAATGAGTGCTGCAGTGATGGCTGTTTGCTTGAGTGAGTAGTGCTAAGAGAGATGGGGGGAAGGGCAAACTAATTCCTGTCTGAAAAGCTTGTTCCTGCCGCCTCTCTCTCTCTTTCTCTCTCTGTCTCTCTCCGCCCCCTCCCGCCACTGTCTTATCAAGCAACTAGTCACAGTATTTCAATTGACTCATTTTTATGATACATCAAGTCATTTAAAAAATCACCCAAAGATTAAAATATACAAAATTAATTTTGGAGGTTTGTTGTATTTTAATGGGAGGGATTTTTGCGAAGTGATGTCACAAAATGACGTCTGTAGAAAATTTAAAAAGTGTGTTATATAAGTGATAAGAGGCCAGCTTGGGTTGTCATGATCTTGTTGAAATGTGACAACTGTGTTGCATATAGTTAGACAGCTTGGGCATGTGAGCACATTTCAGCGTGCTAGTTTTTCACAATAATTTGATAAACTTGTGATGATTCATTTGGTTTTCTGCTATTTGGAATTCATATTTAAGCACTAATATCAGCTTTTAGGTCAGTCATGAGTATTGTATTGAGTGTTATATTGTATAACCTGGAAAACATATGTGTACATATCAAATCGTCTCAAGCCTGCTGAAGTTTTATGATTTTTATTGTTCAAAGCCCAGCTGGCGTGTGCATTGCGTTTTTTTGGCGGCGCAGACTCAGTCTGTGATTGTTACATTGAGTTATGACTGGAATGCTCTGCACAAATGTTCTTTGTTTAAATGTTTTACCGTGGTGTGACGTATACGTTGATTTCCCCACTTCTCCACATTTATACGTTTTTCTGTACAAATAATTCTGAGTTTTCTGCAAGTCACATAAGGAATTAATTTGTAAATATGTGGAGGGTGTGAGATCCTACATGTATTATATTAAGGGTGTAAACATAGTTTCTTCCGAAAGAAACATTTTAGCAGGCTTACCCTGCACTCTGCTAAGAATAATGTGCTCAATTTGAAATAGACAGACTTTGTTTAGATTGCCCTCCCTGCCTTTGCATTGTTTGCTTCTTAATTTAATTTAAAATATAAAATGAAAGCCTAATTAAGACATTTATGTAAAAAATGTCTGTCTGTTCCCATGACATGAAATAAGACAAATGTGATAAGAATATTTGATCACATTTACAGCCAAGCTTTCCAGATATTTTGCAATTATATTCACACATGATCCAACCTCGTCTTCATGAATGTGGCATAGTTGTGAAGGAGTTACGCAGTGGTAATTAGCTGAAGAACAGAGCTCTTCTTGTTAGTGCAGGTTATTGACAGGCCTGGATTCCTGAGTTAGTGTGCAGTCATACAGCAGGCTTTTTAAGGGAGTGAGCAGAAAAAGATCTTATCACAGCGTTTAGAATTAAATGGCTGCCATGGAAATACTTGATTATATAAGTATTTAAAATATCTGTTGGGGACAGAATGTGTTGCTGTTAAAGATTCACAGAATTGGGTTACACCAAGATTATTAAATCATCAATCATTCAAACGCTTGATTATTATAGATATATGTGATAAAAAATTATTTTTGGAAAGTTGACATGCTGTACTTCGTATACAAATATTTTAAACAGCATGTTTCTAATTATGTTTTAATTATTATAAATGCAAATTTCATTAAGGGTACATGGCGTATATGTATTAAAATGAATTTGTCAACCAAAATAAATGAGTGAACAATGAAAAAAATTGTAAGAAACATAATTATACAATAAAAATAATATGTAATAAACATAAAATGCTGGAAAAAGTGACAGCATTTAATATATACAATTTCCTTTATATATTTTATACTTAGAGAAAAATATGTGATGATTTAAAAAAGAAAAAACTCCTATCATTTCTTTTCACATTTGAGATCTTTGACAAATTATGTGTATAATTGGCCAAATTCTGTGTGTATATCTATTTCTCTTTAAAAAGCTTTCAATTTATTATTCTGGTGTAGTCACTCATATGAGCACTCTTCACACAGGGTTGCTATAATGACGTTTACTTGAAGCCTGAAGAGTCCTATAAATAAACTCCCTCAGAGAGATGCAGGCCTACTTCCTTTAGTAACCAGTTCTTTATTCTCTGATTGTAGCTCTGCATATGGCTGTGCTTTTTACATCATTTGCTGATTTGCATGTGGACTCACAGACCCTCTTTTGGCTTTTTAGTCTGTCAATAATGGTTGGGGGATGGATTTAAAGATCATGTTAGAAAAATGAGCTGATGTTTGTGTTAAAACTGTTTATGAGACGGTGCGGCTAGTTTATATATCTAGAATATGATTCTCTCAACTCCAATTAATGTATAATTTAACCTTTTGATTGTGTTTCAGACAAGTTGGACGCAAAGAGAAGACGAACAGAAAGAATCAGAAAAGAGAAGATAAACTTAACATCTACCAGTGATATGGAAAATAGGAGGCAATCCCGTTCAAACAGTCAGTCAGATCCAATCCGCAGAGGAAGAGGCAGACCGAAAACTGTTGGCCTGAAGAAGCAGGAGGAAGAAAAAGGTAATGTGCTGCTCCCACATGTTTGGGGAACAGTAATCATTATAGATTTATGGTCACTATAAACATTAACATTAAGAAATGTAGATATCCAGGGTGAATTTATTGGTGTTATTTTTTCATTTGCATTTACAATAATGTCAAAATCATGTAAATTTAATTGTCCACAATAATAATAATAATAAAGTTTATTTTATAAACTTTTCTTGGAATATATGTTGGAATATATTCTTAGAATAGATATGCTCAGATAGAGACAAATATAAGTAAAACCAGCAAATTTCTTTGAATATTTGAATATGAATATAAACAAAAGTGCTTCGTTAGGTTGACAAAAGGGTTGTTGCTTTGAAAAGTGCTTTTGTCAATGTTTGCTTAGTTATCTCAATGAAAGCGTTCTGAGTGAGTGTGCTTTGATGGGTTCTTGTGAATAATGTTTGATTACAGGTTTCTTTCCTGCTTTTGCAAACACCTTTTTCAGTATTGATGTGACATTTATTTTTAGTGCCTGTCACTGTTTCTATCATTTTATCCAGTTTGAGTCTATATTTTCTCATTTTGCGTCATCCAAAAAAGGTTCTGCTCTTCTCCCCCCCCCCCCCCCCCCCCCCCCCCCATTTCATAGTTTAAATGCATCTCAAACAGTAAATGAGCAAAAACTTAAAGAGGAACATTAAGAAGCATTTCAAATATCTTAAGTATTGAGAAATATTTTAGAGAAGTCGCTGTAATACTGGGCTAGGAAATGAAATATTTTGATGTATGTTCTCACGTCTGTAGCGTCTGGCCAAGAGGAGGTAAAAAACAATACTGGCAGCATTTGATGGTGTTAATTGTATCTTGTAGTCCAGATACAGTAAACGTAGCCAAGCCGCTACCTACCACCCCTATCCTCAAACTGACCTTCACTCCCATCATGCCCCTCTCTGATTTCACACTCCCCCTAGAGATTTCTGTTTATTTACATTTGCATTTAGAATAAAAGCCCCTCTTTGGCGTGTCACCACTGATCCCACTGCATGTGTCTTCACTCCCAGCCACACCTAGCTGTGTGTCCTATTAAATAAAACTCTGTGTTGAGCAACCCTAGTATGTTTTTAATAAAGCTTTTTTTTTAAATGACAACAGATGACCATATCTCCAAGGACACAAAGAAATCTTCAGTATTCAGCGGCCATCAGGGTGGCATGTGGTTCATTGTACTGTTTCCAATTGTACAGCTTTCATATTGTGGATTAATGATTTACGCACATGGTTCTTTCTTTACTCTCTGCTGAATAAATCATTGCCGGGTTGGAAGCTTCTATGCATTATCAGCTCTTCCATGGAGGAGCGACGATTTTCATTTCACTGCAAATCTGCTGTGCTTTTCACTTTAAACAAAGAGTTTCAATTAAATTGCATTAGTATAAAGTTCTGCCCTTTTGGTAGTTGAATTCTGCTTTGTCTCCTATAATAAATTGGCACAATTCCCTGTTGATAGCAAACCAGTCATGGTTGTTTATGTAATGATTTTTTTTCCTTTTCTTTCACAGAAAAACAGGAAAAGGAGGTTGACATTTATGCCAATCTCTCCGACGAGAAGGCTTTTGTGTTCTCGGTGGCCTTGGCTGAGATTAACCGCAAAATTCTGGGCCAGAGACTCATCCTGTAGCAGGCATTGGAAACAATTGCAGCTAAAACTCAGGACTCTTACTACGTGGGTGTGTGGGTGTCCCATATGTCTGTGTAAAAGCGAGTGGGGAACTCTGACCTGGAAAGGCTTAAACTCCTGCCTGTGTGGCCGAAGCTCAGTGGTGCTACCGTGAATTGTTGGGATTTCAGATGCCCGGTTTGTGTATGAGGGAAAAATGACTGTTATCCTTCACATGAGTGAGAAGTGTAGTAATCATTAGTGGTGTAGGATTCTATCTATTTTAATGACAATTTTATGGAATGTATTAAATGTTCCTACCAGTCATTTCTTAAAATTTCAAGCGGTTTATTGGGGGACAGCGGGTTCACCAAAAGAGTCCAAATTATGACTGGTGCCATTATTCAGACTTATTCCAATATTTGTTTATTTAGGTGCCAGTGAGCCATATTATTTCAAAAGTAATTTGGAGCTGAACCCAAGGAAATGCCGGATTAATTGTTATTTATTATGTCTTAACCACCTTAATTTAAGTGCGTATTTTATTTTTCCCTTTTGGTATTGTTTTATGAATGGTAACAGCGTACATGTGTAATATTCATCTTGTATAAATATATATTAAATTCAATTGCATTCAAACTCGTAGTTTTATTTTTAGGGGAAGTTAATTGCAACCATTCCTTCTCATACGTCATCTGCACTTCTTTTAAGATGGATTTGGAGCAAGAAAAATGCCTATGGCAATTCTCGTAGAGAGCTCATATTTCAGCTGTCTTCTAAAGCTCTACTCAAAACTCAACCATTTTGTTTCAGTTCTTCACTTACAAGTGAATAAGAAACCAGACTCAAATGTGTTGAATAAAATGCATGAGGATTGTCCTGGTTTTAAATGAAAATGTAAACTTTGGTATTTATGTAACATTATTATTTACAAAGAGCCTAGACCATTTTCGAACATGTATTTATTTATTTCCACCATCAGTTTGGATTGTGTTAGCTTCCCTAGGAGAGCAGCTGCCTCAGACAGTCTTTTTTCCAAAGCTTCATCACCAAGCAACAAGCTCACCTCAGAGAATCCAGTGTGTTGTGGTTTCCACAGAGATGATGGATCACTTGCTCTATATTCCCTTTTAAATTTGTCATTGACTTGCCCCCAGCAAACTTAGTGATTCTCAAAGGGCATATTAATGAATAATTTATAATGTAAATCTTGCCTACTTAACAGTACAGTATGCCTCTATATAGTCAATATATTCTACCTTCCTTCAGACATTAACATGCAGAAAAGGTAAAATGTTTTTTAGCTGCTTCAGCTCTTTACATGAAATATTTCACAGTCAACATATGACTTGTAAATAGATGCCGTGTCCTTTCTTTTGTGTTAAAAGGTTGCTAGGTGTGAAGCATTCTTAGTAAATGGAAAACACATCCAGATGTTTCTGAGATAATTTCACAATGAGTTTACATTAACAAACACTCCAAAACTGTGACTTATGGGTAGGTCTGTTGAACAAGAAAAACAAGGTTTGCGTTCTGTTGTAGTAGTGCTCAATAAAAAGAAGTTAATAGAGAAACCAAGACAAAGGTGTGAAATAAATTATTCATAGAAGTTTGAAAAAAAGAGCCGGAAAAAATGTATCCTATTTGACATGAAAAACTATGACCTGTACAATAAAATTTGGTTAGGAGTAACTAAACAAAGAGGTGTAACAATAAAAATGCAAATACTGAGCAGAAACTCTGCAACTGTATGGCCAACAGTGTTGGGAAGATTACTTTGGAAATGTAATAGGGTAACTTGTAATCTGTAACCTATCTATAATCTAATAAGTAATGTAACTATTTCAATTACTTTATTAAAGTAATGTAACTGATTACATTTGATTATTTTTCTAAATTTCTAATGTTTTCAACTGGTAATTATTTTCAAATGTAAACCAGGCAGGGTTAAGTAGTAATCAACACTGATTATTGTCACTTTCGAAATCCTTCATCACTTGAATTAAGATTATAATAATTTAATTTTCAAGGTTAAATACAGATTTAAAACCATAATAAGAAATAGTTTAGTAGTTATGATACTGTTTTTGAAATCAAATCTTTGCATAGTTATGACAGGAAACACTGGCATCTAACAATGGCTTGGAAAAAAACAGTTAATTTTTAAAAAATAAAGCATATACATAAACCCAAATAGGAAATAAAAGCGTTATTAAATAAGCATGTGTACTAAACTCCTGAAACATTGGTGTCTCATATTTTGGAGCAGTCACTGCAATTTATGAAAGAAATCAATTAAATCTGTATGTGGGTGTGTGTGAAAAAAAAATCAGATGTAACCCCTTTGTAATGGTTAACATTTTCATTTCTAGCTGTAATTTAATTACACATTTTTTTTTCTCAGTAACTGTAACATTTACATTTATTTTGCAATTAAATTACGTAATTTAGCTACATGTAACTAGTTACTCTCCAACACTGATGGCCAATAAGGTGAGACAGGTGAAGAGATAAACGCTGTATTTATCTTAATATACATGACACAGGAGTTGTTGAGTTGCACCAGGGGTTTCCCTCTGTATGAGTAGCTGCATTTGCATTTGGTTGCCACCTTCATTCAAGAACAGTGTGACAGCTGTTAACAGCTTTTGTTCTTTGGGAGCTAGGCCTATGCAAAAACCAACATGATAACCATCATTCACTTCGTTTAACAGTAGTTCTTGGAGAATAACTCTAGTGGGGATTTTTGCTTGTGGCAATGTTTTTCTGTGTGATTATTAAAAGGCTGAAACGGTTATATCTGTGCTTTCCTAAGTTTCAGTGTCATGATGATGTGATGAGTCACTGGACAGTTGGTGTTTTTAGTCTGAATGGTTTTGGGGTCAACGGCAGATGGCGTGTCTTTCTGTGGTGGAGGTGATGAGGGTCTGATCTTGTTTGGCACTTGCTGAAGTTCCCAGTGGATATGCTCAGCGTGAATCACAATCTCTGGCACTTTGCCTGGAGGATAGGAATAAAGCAGATTCGTTAGGTTACAGGAAATGGAGAAGCTGAATAATATCCCATCTAAAGAAAATTAATATTTGTCTGCTTGGAAATTTATAGATGAGATGTTCCTCACAATATTTCTTTAATCTTTGCTTCTGTTGTGTTTGTCTTGACTAGTTCGCGTTTAGTTTTTTTTTTTTTTTTACAAATGTTTAATAAAGCAGAGCTCAAGCCTTAGATCCTAATGTACAAAGCTGGATGAAAGGAGAACCAGATATGACAAAAAGCTGCTATGTTTGTGGATTTGACTGTTAAGCCTAAATCCTAAGACTTTTTTGTACTTTTCTCATATAAAAAAAAAAAAAAAAAAAAAAAAAAAGGTTCATAATGTTCTGTAAAAAGCCTACACAAGACGTCAATGAATGAACTGGAGTGCATAAGCCTATCCTCTGCTGTTTGTTA
The DNA here is from genome assembly GCA_039654775.1 of Spinibarbus caldwelli. Lineage (NCBI taxonomy): Eukaryota > Metazoa > Chordata > Actinopteri > Cypriniformes > Cyprinidae > Spinibarbus > Spinibarbus caldwelli. Next base: position 23,394,514 of record CM077221.1, on the reverse strand, counting down.
GAGCACGCATCCTTTAAATGTTATTGAGATGACACCCTCTTTCTGGAAACACTTTGTTCAGATGTTTTGCGAGGCTTGAAAAACCATTTGGGTAGTTGATGGAAACTCAGAGTGAATCACAGGCTCTGGTTTCTCGCCTGAGGGTGTGGAATAAAACAGATCTCTCCATTTATAGTATTTATATCAAATAGTTCAATGTTTGTTTTTTCTGGCATTTGGATGACTTGGTTTTATTCTGTTAACCTATAAGTGGCGACCTCTTTATTAACCACTAGATGGCAGTCAAATCATAATCCTCCACTATTTATAGTACGCTTCTAATGTTTCATAAAACATCTACAGAAACTCATTGCCTCAGTTCTCAAGCAGATTGAGGAAGAAATGTATAATGTAGAGACGGAAATGCAGAAAACAGTCGCCCTATAGCAACAAGATGAACACCTCGTATTATTATTTAATTGGAGACTCTTGTATCAAAGGTTTAATGTTTTAAACATTTATTAACATGAATAATGTAGGTGTAGTAACTGTTTGGAGTTACAAGATGGTGGATGCTAGCAATTCTAAGCAGCAGTGATATTTACAATGTAACCAATCATTTACAATGGTAACAACAGTTACTGCCAAAATCCAGTAGTGTAGTTTAGTGCTCTAAAACCACCATGATTTAAAGTCATACTCCATCCAAAATTGAAAATTCTCTCTTTATTTATTCACCCTCATGTTGTCCCAGATTACTTTTTTCTTCAGCTGAACACAAACAAATCGTTTTAGAAAAATTATCCATCTCTATGAGTGTGTGAGAAAAAGGTGTGTGTAAGGAAAATACATATTTTACAACAGCACCTTGTGAAGTTAAAAAGTTGAAAAAAAAATATATATATATTTTTTCCTACACATGTAAGGTTTCACTTCAGAAAACACTGATTGATTAACTAGGGTTGTATGGATTACTGTCATGTTCACTTTGTGTTTTTACTTGACATCAGCTTTGAGAGTCCCATACATTATTGGATCTAAAATTATTATTTTTCTAAAAATCTTTGTGTTCATCTGAAGAAAGAAAAGGTGGAATATCTCTTTAATTTGGTTCTCCTTCAAATAGCGTAAGAGGCTTTGAGGATTTGACATGGTAGCTAATACCAAGTTACCACTTTTTTAGTAGTATGAACTGTAATAGCTTGATGATTGTCACCATTGTACCTTTTTCTAAGCACTTTTTGAACAAATGCATCTCCTCTAAGCACAATTTGTAGCCACGATTAAATGACTTTTTGTATTTTCAGGGACTTTACAAGGCTATAATCATAGATATTGTGATTTCAGAAGTTATACCAGTGAAGGTCAGAACAGCCAGTGCTGGTGTGGTGCAAACTGAGTCATTAAAATCCATGTCATATAAAAGTGCATCGTGATGACAAAAGTGCGTCTGAGTCATGTTAGACGCCATACTTGTGCCACCTGTCCCATTACTAACAGGAACAACAGCCCCGTCACAGAATCACGTTATTGTTTTAACATTAAAGCATTTTCAGTGCCATCTGGAGCACCACCCACATAATTTAACAAGCCCTATGAACAAATCATAGAATGAAGATGTTTTCCTCTAATTACAAGTTAGTTATTTGGAGGTTTTCATAACACCCGTCATTTCACTACAGTGAATTAAACCACCCCATTTCTTCACAGTATCCTGGAAGCTTTTTCATTTACAGTTTTTTAGAACCTGCTTTTATTAGCATCATATCAACCACTGTAATTGTGTTACATATAAACACAGCTGACATGCACCGACATGCTCAGTCTTACTGGTGTTACAGAGACAATAGTAGCCAGCAATGAAGAGAATCGTTTTCAGACCGGGAACAATGCCATCAATCAGAGATGGATTTTCTTCCATCAGCCTCCTGGGGCTTTACATATCTGCTTTTAAAACCAGAGCCACAAAATAACCTGCATGGTGCTCTGCCTGCTTGTAGTGTAGCTCTGATCTCTTCCAACCCCAGATGAACAAGCTCTCTTATCTTGCTCCAGCTCTTTCAGATTCCTTCTCAGGAAAGACGTAGGCTACTCGATGCCTACATATCTGAGCACGACTGACGCATTTGTCTCAAATTGGGTCAGTGCATGAGATCAGATCCCTTACAAGCACACATAGTCTCTCCTCCTACTCTCAGTATAAGAGAAACTGAAATCTGGTCTGACCTCCAGCATCCTCATCATATCCCCATCACTCCATCCATCCTGGCTTTGCAGGGAGGAAGACTTCCCGTGGGGATGGTCCCAAAACATAAAGGCAAATCTGAGACCTATTAATAAAACAGGACACTCACATTTCCAGCATACTCACGCTAATCTCAGACAGCTGTTATCTCTAAGCAGGAAGTGCTTTCTGGGCCCACTGCCGTGCTGACGGGGGGCGCGTACCCAATAAACGGGCTGAAAGTGATAAGATAGTTAGTGTTTGAGGGGTGATCTGTCCACTCCAGAATGTTACAGAACCCTGAGAGTCCAGGTCTGGGGGGTATTCATTGCTTGTGGCAGCCCACGTTGGGAATGGAGTCCACTGAGTCCTACTAATCCAGGATAACAGGGCAATGCATGATGGGGACCTCTCTGTACAGATCAACGCTTCTCAGCATAGGTGGCTTCAGTGTGTCGGACTACATATGCAAATTTGCGGTAAGATCCTGCTTTTGTGCAAACAGGATGAGAAAATTCAGTACTTACAGAATATATTTTTATATTTTTGTTATAACGTTACAGATATATATTATCTTATGATTACATGACTGGCATAGAACTTATTTTTATATGCAGTTACTTTGCACTTTTTTAGATTATTGTCATTTTAAAAAAATAAACTACTATTTTTGGGAACTAAATAAATATTTTAATGCTCCACTTATCTATGTGAATATTCATTTAGGACTCTTATGAAAAACATTTTTGTTTGTATACGTAAGCTCTTAATTCAAGTGGTTTGTAATTCTGAGGAGGAGGTTTTAACTATTTTTTACTAACAAACATGTTCAGGGTTGCCTTTACCTCTGGCATGGAGAATATGTGATTACTTTAATTACTTTATCTGCGTAGTTTGATAATTTATAAGCAGCTTTCTTGAGCTGTTGTTTTAGTTGTATGCACTTTGTCATTTTCTCTTTTCTTTTTTGTGGCAAATCATCTCAGCATTGTTTCACAAATTGTTGCACATGTTTTTGACACTGGTGCCCTTTTGGCCTTTTGACAAATTGCACATTGTCTGTAACATTTTAAAGATGTTGTACATTAGACAGCACAATCCCATCTCCTTTCTCAGAACAAAGAGGAAACATGAAAAGGCAATTAACTTGTGTGGATGAGTGAAGAAGAAAAACTATTTATTTCAAGTAAGCATATTTAGTTCGGGCTGTTAAATAGATGACATTTGATTGAATTTCAATTCATCTTGACACTTTATAGCACTCAGAGTGAGTTTTTATTGAATGGTCTGAATGGTAATGGGATTTGAATCAAATATACATACACCATCACCCTGAGCGCTTTTGTCAGAGGGTGAAGTGGGATACAGACTCTTCTGCTCTTTCAACCTTTACTGCTAAGGGTCCCTGCCATGTCAAACATTTATGTGAGGGCACAGAAGGGATTGTAAAATGAGACTACAGTGCAAACATTCCCTTCACAGAGGGCAAGGCTAAACACCACTATGGACAACAGCATACATCCATTCACATGACAGAGCCCTTCAATGCCATATCATCTCTATCAGGCTGACGATATTTAACAGCAGACTTACATTGCCCTTCTGTGTACTCAACATGTTTGTGTGACAATTTAAATGAATATCAGAGATCAAAGAGGTTTTAATATATTAAGCAGTGTTAAAGTTATCTCTGCCAAACAGATATTCTTTCACAGTAATGTTAGCTATCTTACTGGCCCGAGTCCTGTTGTGGAATGGAAATTGAGTTGCTTATGTTGTGCCAGCTTGTAATAACGGATCCCCACCACCACTAAATAGTCAGCATGGAGCCACATTCCTGTGGCTGTCCTGACCCTGGCCTCTATCTCTGTTGCATAATAAGGTTATACTATACTGTGAGTATTGTGTTTTGGCATCTGAACACAGCAGAAAGCTCTTAAAGAAGGATACAGACAAAAAGTCCCTGGCTTACACATGGGGCATTGGCATTATGGACAGAACATCCAGAGAGTTCAAGGTTCTCCTCCAGGCCTCTCTAGAAGCCCCTTTATTAGAGGTGTCTAATATATTTGGTAGACGCTTTTATCCCAAGCAACTCATTGCATTCAAGCTATACATTTTAGAACTTGTTACAATGGGAATCAAACCCATGACCTTGACATTGATAGCACTATGTGCTACTATCTGACCTACATTGAGCTTTTGACATGTTAAGTATATAAACATGATTTTCTAGACTAAAAAATTGTTGTTTATTTGTTTACTTAATAATTTCTTTAAAACCTCTTAATAGATTTTAGGTAATAGTAAATAGTCTAGTTTTTCTAGTCTAGGTTAATTGATAAATTAGTTTATATAACTTATGAATCTGCTATAACTGATTGTTAATTCATATCTATTCATGATACATTAGCTTATAATTATAATGTTAACTAAAGTGTAAAAATATATTAGTAATAGACATGGCTATTTTATATTTTTTGAATGAATGTATACTTTTTGAGGAAATTTATCTAGAGACTTCTTCTTTAAATGATTTCTTTTCTGGTTATGATGATGTTTGATACAATTATAATTTGATTCAGCAAATGGAAAGACCCAGGATTAACTATGGCTGGATTCCAGATGAGGTGGAAGAGAGACAGTTGTAGCATATCATTCATCATCATACCAGTGTCCACAGAGGTTTATTTTTACTTAAAATGTCAGCCAATGTCACGTCACGTTCCAATGAGGAGGGTGTTATAGATGATATATAGTTAGCATAGGGTGGATCCAGTGGTTGAGTCTCAAAAGAGAATGGATGCAACTGTGTAACAATGAATTTAAAAAGAAAACGTGATAAGAACATGAAAGAGTGAGAATTCATCTTTCTTTCCTCTACCTAATGACCGGCCATTTACAGAGGTCATTCCATTCGTGCTCACCTGTCAGCAGTATCGGCTGAGGAGAATTTAAATGTTTTGGTGACGTCAAGAGAGCGCTGGAACTTTGGCAATCACCAAGGCCTGCTAGGTCATATAAAAGGCCTGTCCCAGAGTATGTAGGGGAGAGAGAGAGAGAGAAAGAAAGACAAGAGGGGGAGGAAAATAGAAGTGGAGAGATAAGATACCCAGTGGAGGTGTTTATTTAAGTGGTGTCATGTCTCTGGCACATACCAACAACAGGGTTTGTTTGAGCTGTCTGTTTTGTGAGAGGCACACAATACCTCAGACAAGCATAGAGACCACGGGGGAACAGAAATAGGGATCGGAGGGATCACTGGGGCTTCCTCTTTTTCTACATTTTCTCAGTGCATGTGACCTGGGCCAGCCATGAGTAAACAGGCAACTCTGGCCACCTGTATTGCCAAGATGTATGAAGGCGGCAGGCTGGAGAACTCTGGAACTCCATCTGGGACGGTCAAGAAGACGAGTCCAACTTTGATAGGTAGCATGAGCAATGTGGAGGTCAAGTTAAACGCCCTGGAGGGGAAGGTGGAACAGATCGAACATACCCAAACGGAGGTGCTTCACAAACTGAATTCATTGTGTCAAGGAATGGAGGCACTAGAAAAGAGCCTTATGCAGCACAAGCAGGGTGCTCAAGAATCAAACGTCATCAAGAATGGTCAGCGAGAGAGCAACAAACTTCCTTTGCTGACTGAGGTCAGATCGCTTTGTGGTGAAACTGTGGATCTGCTTCATAATCTCAAGCACGAGAGCCAGCAGCAGAGAAAGAAGATTGAATATATGGAAAGTTCTTTGTCCACTCTGGAGAAAGTATTAGGGTTCATGGGAGATGCTTTCCGTAACTCAAAGATCGTGGAGTTCATCCTCAATGGTGTGGTGCCTTGGAGGAAACAAGGCCTTCTGGACACTGTGGAAGAAGAGGTCAGTAAGATCCTGGTCATCCGAGATCTCTGTTCCAAACAGATAAACAGAAAAGCGCAGAGGTTATGTAATATTCAGCGTAACAGAGCAGATAATGTGGAATGAGGTGAAATCTGAGCTGTTTATTTCCAAGCTGTTTACTACAGTTAGAGCTGTCCCTGAAAATGAGGACAAATGCAAAACAGCATGCAGGATGAAATAATACCTAATGTGATATTGACTACTTCTTTTAAAAGGAGCTCACTAAGAACTGAACATACTGTTTAGAACTCATTTTTTGCTAATCACTTTTGGGGTTTTTAGGTTATTGCAATAGATCCTTACAATAACTACTTATATATGTGACCCTGGACCACAAAACCAGTCTTAAGTCGCACGGTTATATTTGTAGCAATAGCCAAAAATACATTGTATCGATTTTTCTTTTATGCCAAAAATCATTAGGATATTAAGTAAAGATCATATTCCATGAAGATATTTTGTAAATTTCCTACTGTAAATATATCAAAACTTAATTTTTGATTAGTAATATGCATTGATAAGACCTTCATTTGGACAACTTTAAAGGCAATTTTGTCAGTATTTTGATTTTTTTTGCACCCTCAGATTCCAGATTTTCAAATAGTTGTGTCTCGGCCAAATATTGTCCTATCCTAACAAACATTACATCAATGGAAAGCTTATTTATTCAGCTTTCAGACTGTGTATATTTCATATATGTATCAAAATCAATTTTTTACCATTTTATTAAGCTGAAATATGTAGCAGTTCCGTGTGGTAGTTGTCAGGGGGTCTTTATTGTTCATAAGATGCCTAAATCTATTTTAAAGTAGCATGACAGAGTATGATAGTAGTTCATGGTACTGCATTTACAATGGTTAAAATACACAAAACTGGGTAACACTTTATTTTAAGGTGTCCTTGTTACACGTTACATGTAATTACTATTATAATAGCAATAAATTATGCATAATTACACGCAAATAACCCTAAGCCAAACTCTAACCCTAACCCTAATATGTACATGTAGTTAATTAATATTACTCAGTACTTAAATGTATAATTACACTGTAACAAGGACATATTAAAATAAAGTGTAACCCAAAACTGAAATTCATAGTAACTTAGTAATAACATAGTAATTCATAATAACTTTCAGTGCTACATTCAGCTGTTTCTGTATGTTTTTAAGTATCTTCTGTTTTCCTAACAATTGTTTTTTAAACTTTTTAATTTGTTGGCTGATCTATTCTTGCTAGTGAGCTTGTTATGTTTACAGCCAATCTAACCTTTTACCAAGGTTGCTATTTTATCTATGATGAGGCTGAACGGGCCTCGTGTTTCAAATTCCTAGAGTGGATATGTGACTGAGCTGATGGTGACTGAGTATGTGTTAACCCAGTTTTGCAATTAGCAAAGCCACAGCTTATACATATACCTTTATCACACACATTTAAAGTTCATTGTATAGAAATGTGAATTTTCCTCTTACAGTGCTCTCAGAACCAATTATATATTACATATTCCATTTCTTTTTAACTAGAGTGGTTGTACATTGGCAGACGCTATATTGTTAATTGTAGACTGCATCTCTTTCATAATTATGAAGAGAAATTGCTTTTGGATCCAAGTAAAATCATGCAATAGTTGGCTTATGCTAGACTATGGAGCCTTCCTCACTGTGTGTAATAAGCAGATCTGTTGTCAAACAGTGTAATTATACAAATCATTTCATGCATCAAATGCCCAAAACCACAAAATGGAATGTTTTGTCACAAATCCCCTCTGAGCCGTGTGATGAACGTGAAGTGCCATTCTGTAAACAGGTTGAGTATTATAATAATGCTTCACCATAATCAACATAAGCACCATGTATTGTTATAAATCACACACTCACTTCATGTTTAAAGATCTCATGATGTAATCATGATGTAATTACTCATAGAAGCATCTAAGTGCAAATTAAATCCATAAAATCCAAAGTTTGAGAGAATTTTTGAACTCTCTAAGTTCTATTATTTCAACTGTACGCTATTATTATCTACAAAATGTACACGTCTGTTTCAGCAATTAGAAGAAAGCTGGCAAAGTGAAATAAATGTTTTAATCATTCAATAAATATTGCTTAAAAACCAACAAAAGTTTTATATATCTGCATTTGAATCCACAGAAAAACAAACCAGATGACAACAGCATTAAAGCAAACAACAGTTTCTGCCACCAGAGCACACAGACTTCAGAGGAGGTTAAAGAAGTAATTTCAGGTATGAATAAAATATATCTTCAGCAAATTATGGACTAGATGTTTTTATTAAACAGCCAGCTTGTGAAAAATGATATGTCAGAGCTTTTTCGTGCATGAATTTCAATGTACGGTTTTGCAAAACACAGCTGAGGCTGAACTCCAGCAGCCAGAGGTCACTGGTCCCAGCAGACTACCTTCTCCTGAAGCCCTTACAGGAGAAAGTGAAGCTCTCATACCTGTTAGTACAGGAGAAAGCTCCAAAGCCATAAGAAAGGCCAAGGAAGTCACAGTGAAAAGCAGAGCGCCTGCACAGATCCAGACATTTGCTCCTGAAATCCAGCTGGAGGCTGAGGAGAATGACGTGCATTATGTACCCAAACAAGAGACAGATATCTCAGCCGCCGTGCCAGCTAATGCTGAATGTGTCACTGTGACAACAACTAAAGTGGAAAAAGATTTGGCTCCTCAGCAAGAGAGGTGAGATATTCCTACAAATTGCTGCCATTTAAGGTTCAAAGCAAAATGTTGAAAAATTAGCTCATTTTCCTCCCATCTTGAATTTTAAAAGGGATGCTGTCAGTGATATGTTGGTTTTTCTAAGACTGTAGCAAAAAGTGTCAAAAATTACTATGGGCTGAAAAGAAAACAGGTTATAACGGAAGACCGAACATTGTCATTGGCCACCTTTGAGATAATTACATAGCTGATGCCAGTGAGGAGCACTAATGCTCTAATGGACTTATTTTTTAACACTTTTCTCCAACAGATAAGAACTGTATAGAAGATTACAGACCTCATATTTATGGAGGATTGTAATTAACCCTGCTAATGTGGACAGAACAATCATCACAGAAGTTGAAATATAAAATAATACTTATGAAAAATGTAACATCTGCTCATTTTCAGTGAATAATGCTCATAATAACATCTCTGAACAGACCAGAAAATAAATATAACTGTCATTGAGAACAGCAGTACACCCGTGTACAGCCGTGTTTTTCTCATCTGTCGTAAGAGTTTTAAAAGGCAGAGTGCTGATAATGCAATTCCAAGAGCTCTGTCTTTTTAATGTGTTAGCTGTGTGTTTTGCACTGAGGCACAAAAGACCGTCTACCTCAAATAATAGGCTATGTTGTGCTTGCTGGAAAGCATAATTCATTAGACTAATGGACAAGGTCTTGAGATTACACTATGCGGCATTGTAACTAGTGACTGAATGCACGTTGCCAGGCATTATGAGTTTTAGGCCATTTAGTTTTATTCAAAACATTCCAATTAAGGACCTTGTGCCGCTGTTGTTCGCAGTAGCCTCTCATGTGCAGCCACATACTATATCATAGATAACAAACCCAGTATAAAGCCACTTATGTGCCCACTATGCTATGTTTCTTGATTCACGTTACCTACGTATTTTTGATTTGATTACATATATGAAGATCTCACATACATAACTTTGAAAAGTGAATGAACAGCACATCAAATGGTTGTTCTTTTGATTATTCACAGGGCTCTTGAACAGGCAGATGCTTCACAGGTTGGTGTGAAGGCTTCACTCAATTCAATAGTTCCTGAACAACAAGTGGAGCCAAAGGTTGAGGTTCCTCAAAAACAGGCTGAGGTTTCACAGGTTGGTGATGAGGCCTCATTGAAACCATCAGTTCCTGGACAACAGCAACTAGAGAAGGATGTTCCTCACAAACCTCTGTTCTGCACCAAAGAGCCTGTCGACGAGGATGCAGAGGTGAAGTCACAACATAGAGACACAGTGGAAAGAGTAACACCTGTGTCAAAACATGATGAGAGTAAGACAGAATCTGAACCAGCTAACAAGAAAAATGAAGACAAAACTATTGAGAAGATTTTGGAGTCTGACCCAATAAAGAACTGTGCAGCTAATAGTCCACAAAAAACAGCCATTGTTGAGGGAGGAAAAGCAAAATCACCACCTCTTAGAAAAGCTGAGTCACAGCTACTGATCATTGGTGAGTTCATGTTGTGTTACCACCAGCTGACACATAATGATAATTTTTTTGAATATTCAAATCCATTTTTTTAATTGATGAAAACTGTAAATTGACAAATCTACTTGTACTTATTTCTTTAGAAGTCGATATAAAGTATATTTTTGATACACTAAAAGAACCTGTAACGTGGGGAGTGTGACAACGGAGTTGGAGGATCCAAATGCAAGGCTTTATTTATACACGTGGTCAAAACAGGCAGGGTCAAACACCAGCAAACAGTACAATCCAGGCAGAGGCAAAAGAGTATTCCAATAAACAGGCGATGGTCAGGGCAGGCGGCAATCAATCAACAAACTAGGAAACAGTCCAAGATCAAAACACAGGGAAACAAGGAAACACGGAAACTAGGTACTAAGAAATGGCTATTCAATAATCAGCCCCCAAGAATGGGTGTGAGCATCTTTTATACTAGACTAAGGGGAACACATGACAAAACCAACCAATGAGAATGAGACACATGCAACCAGGGAACCAATCAGAACATGACACATCCAAACTAGGAACCAAGAACATAAACACACAATGTGTGTTCGACTTGAAGCAGCGCTGCGCAGAATGATCAGTGTATGACATCAAAGTACCGCGAGAGCGATTAGAAAGCATAAGGATCCATCGGCTCTCTTATTGCTCTCGCAGTACTTTGATGTCATACACTGATCATTCTGCACAGCGCAGCGCCACTTTAAGTCGAACACACCTATAGACAGGGGTAGCACATGACATGAACACATGAGGGCAAAGGACACATGGGAAATAGAGTCCAGACACAAATGGCAAGAGTCCTGGGTGGAGTGCCCTCTAATGGAGTTCATGGACACTCCACCTGTCGATCATAACAGAACCGTCTGATTAGTCGTTCATTCGGGAGTCATATTACATTGTGATGTAGCCTATTTTTGTGATTCACTAAAGAGTCACTCTTTTGTGGTTAAGGCTAGAAGGGATACAGCTGCAGCTACTGGGCATGCGCACATCAATATAGTGTAATTTTTATCACACTGTACAACAATAATTACTGTTTTTGCACTATTGTAAGGGGTAGGTTTAGGGTTGAGGTAGGTATAGATGTTAATAAAACACAATCTAATAGGTAGAAAATTTAATTTATTGTTAGTTTCCGGTCATAGCTGTATCCCTTCTAGCCACAAGCATCTTTTTTTGGGAGTTGGACTACAGTAGTTGTGCTGTATTTTTTTGATTCACTAAAAAGAATCATCTCATAAGAAATGCTGGGGAGTCGGACTACACGGGTAACGCTATGACACCAGCAAACAGTGGATACATGTGATGAACAGTGACACTGGTAACATCATGTGACAAAAATGATCAGTTAGGCCTATTTAGAAAGTAAGTATTTGTAAATCAACTCCAATCCATCACTTATATTTATAACTAAGCAGCTTATAATTTGTCAAATTTAAGTGTGAAAACTTTTTGCAAACAGCACTCCGGATGTCAGCGTTCATCATGTCACCTTGCTACAACCTGTATTATTTGGGGAAGTCTCTTAGCATGCTAATACAGTATTTGTTTTCTAGACGACAGCCCATCTCTTCCAGCCCCGTTTGAGCATCGCATCGTCAGCGCCAAGCAGGTTCCCATGAACGCATATTATGCCGTCAACCCCGAAGAAGTGCTTGGCGGGTGAGTCCAAGTGTTACAGAGATCGTTCACCCAAAAATGAATCACCCTCTTGTTGTTCCAAACCTGTATGACTTTCTTTCTTCTGTGGAACATAAAAGAAGATATTTTGAAGAATGCTGGGAACAAAAGAGTTTTGGTTCCCACTGACTTCCAGGAAAACAAAAAAACAAATAAAAAAAAAAACACAAAGACATTTACCAAAATATATTCTTTTACATTCCGCAGAAGAGAGAAAATATTACAGGTTTGGACTGGAACAAATAATAATAACAACTTTAATTTCTGTAGGAATTATCAGTTTAAACCCAATGCTACTTGCATTATTTATCCTATATGAAGTCAACACAAAGGACAGGATGGGGATGTCATAACCTCACAATTTAATTTACAATTTAAATTATTTTTATAGTGCTTATATGTGAAAACTTATATATTTATCAATTTTTTTTCTTGTTTTTTAATAAAAAAACTTGTTTTACCAAGAATTAGGAAAAAATTTAGTGATATTTACGCAAAAAAACAAACAAACAAACAAAAAATTCATTATATGTTCTTTGAAAATAAGATTTAATTTATATTTTTTATTTTTTATTTAGACAAATCTGATTCTGGCTACCCTTTTTCTCTTTGCATTATCTGTATATATTGTATTTGCCCAGCTATGGCTGTCATGCTGACAACAGTGCAGCAGATAAGAGTATTAAGTGGAGGGGGGTTACTCTTTCTCCAGGACTGGCAAATAAGCATGCGGGCACTGCCCATGGAACATACAGCACTAGTTGAATGACTGGTACACACAGACAAGGGCTCATTTAGACCACCTCTCGCTCCACATACGCCACAAATAAGCACTGGCTTGTTCTTTGATTCATCATCAGCAGAGTTTATTTTGGGCAGGTGTTGAGCAGGTCTGTTTGCATGGAACTTATTTTCAGCAGCAGTCGCCATCTTGACACAAACATGTTATCACCCCATGGAGACACAGCAAGTAAATACACAGTGAGAGGAAAAACAGCAAATAGTGACAGATAACTTTTGCAAAGGTTGAAATGATTTCCATAATGCATGAAATGAAATCTGCGTGTATGTGTGTTGTTGCAGAGGCCGTTTTGGACAGGTACACAAGTGTGCTGAATTGTCGTCAGGTCTTATGCTGGCTGCTAAGATTATAAAAGTAAGGGGAATGAAAGAGAGGGTGAGTACAAAATATGCACAAACCATTAGCGTTTCAAAAAAGTTTACCCCCCTTTCTCCCTCTCTCTTTCTCTCCCCTCCCACTCCAATCTGTCCATCACTCTGTTCCTGTTAGGTTGCTTTATGAGAACATTTGCTTGACAACCACTGACAGTTCTGTGCATATGAGCATATGAAAAAATGTGCACACATTCACACATGCTCTTGCACTCTCGCAAATAACATAAAAACACCCATAGTCCCTCAAGGATATGCAAGCGCATGTTGTTTCTAGTATCTGCATTAAAAAAAGCAAACATCCATGCAGAAAAGCACATCATATTTATACAGCTCTCCAAACACTGAGTTATTTTCATATCATGCGAAATATAAAAATCTTTGCATGTGTACTTTCATCTGTTCCTAACATTTTCCAAGCTTCAACAAGTGCCGCTAATTACATCTAATGACAGTTCTTCTGTCATAAGCACTTGCCCTCAGTGCGATGCCATTCTCTTCCCTCTGCTCTGTCAGTTGCCATCATTAGAGAGCAATCAGTGAGGAATGGGCAAGTACAGGTCATTTTCAGTCTCTCATGTTTTAATGTCAAAAGAGCAAAAGAAGTCAACACACAATCACATAGAGGGTATGTACACTCAATCTCACAAAGCGCCATTCCTGGAAACATTATCATTTCTAAATGCTCCTTCTTAGTGACAACATGATGTTCCATTCCTTCTGCATGCACTGTCTGCTCCAAAGCGTGCCAGAGAGAGGGAGAGTAGCTTCATTTGAAATAAGTGAAAGCTTTCCCTGGGTCAGGCCACAGAATAGCGGACAGGAAGAGCTAGAATAACTAGGGCAGACAATTACAGGGTTGGCAGCGGCTGTCAAGCCAACATTTCGGAAACTGTTTAAATGCTTGTTTTTGCTACCCCATGCAATCATTGTAAATCCACTTCCAGCAATTTAACTGCGCAATTTAAATTCTGAAATAGCTTCTCTTTTACTAATGACCTAATTTTTAACACTGCTGCTATCATCCTATGGAGAGTATAACAACAGCTTTTCAAAAGCTTAAAATATAGGCTTTAGGCAGCTGTTTGAAAAAGAAATGCATTGCAGATGATCATTTATTTACTTTGGGATTATTTTTTGTGCTTTCATTCTAGGATGAAGTGAAGAATGAGATTGGAGTAATGAACCAGTTAAACCATGTGAATTTGATTCAGCTGTATGACGCTTTTGAGTCTCGAACTAATCTCACACTCATTATGGAATAGTAAGTAGACCCCAATGTACTAGAAAGGTTCATTGAAATATTTACAGCTTATTTTAAAATAAAAATATTCACATATACAGTAAATATTGTTCTAAATATTAATTCTAATTTGGCTTTGGACTGTATTCATCAAACCTCATTTGCAAAACAAATTTTTGTCTCCTGGCCTGGTCCTCACATTCTGTCACAAGAACATAGAGCTCCCACACATGGCATGGTGTGTCATCTTCCTGCCTTGTTCACAGATTCAATTCACATTTTTGATGGTATTGAATTGGCAAAAAGAAGCTTTTAATTGAATTGATGAATATTAATATTTGTAATACAAGACATAACTATAAATAATGAGGGCTTTTGGGAGATTATATTTTTATGTGAAGGTACCACTAGAAGGAAAGACTCTTTAAATAATAATAAAAAAAAAACGCTTGCACCCACATGGCTTAAGCCACTTAATGTCAATATCCATGACCAAATAGCCTGAACTAAAAGAGAGGAGTTAATTTGTTATGGTTCATTTTAAAATATCTTTCCATGGTTTGTTATTTCAGTGTGGAGGGTGGTGAACTGTTTGAACGTATCATTGATGAGAATTACCACCTGACGGAGCTGGATGCCATCGTGTTTACCAGGCAGATTTGTGAGGGGGTTCAGTACCTTCACCAGCAGTACATTCTCCATTTAGATCTCAAGGTAAACCCGACACACAGCACTGAATGTTATAATGTGATACGGATGGGATTAGCAGTGCATAGTGTCGGCTGTCTCAGTGGAAAAATCCACCAGTGAATCACCCATGTATGTCAACATTAGCAGTCTGGATGTCGTACGTTTTAATTAGCATTCTGCCATGGGACTTGTGCCTTGTGTTGCTGTTAACATGTTGTTTATAAGAATATGAAATGCATACCATATGCATTATCAATCTACATAAATTGCTTATGTAAAAGTAAAAGCCTGTTCACACCATGGACAATAACCATAATGATAAAGATATAGTCTTAAAAATTATTCTATATTTAAAAGTAGCACTAAAGTCCACCCCAAAACTACAACAATAATGACACAGAGGAATGATATTATTGGAATTACTCTTAGAATGTTTTTTCCCCAGCTGATGAATGATAAAAACATTGACAGTCAATCTGTAGAAACTATCCTGCTTTAAAGAGTTCAAGCATTTAAAGCGGCAGATGACAAAACTGCAGCACACACGTACAATAAACAGAATGTTGATGTAAATTGGTGTGGACATTAATATAGCTATCGTTATAGTTATCTTTATAGTTATCATTCTTGGTGTGAACAATACTTAAGTCAGGTGTCAGATGTTACTACCTCATAATGACAATACATTTAAATCCTGCATTTAATTTGCAAAGCTGGGTAGTCACGTAATCTGGATTACGTAATCAGATTCCAAAAATTAGGTACTCATATTACATTTTACACTGTACATAATCAGATTACAGTTAACTTTTTATGGTTTACATGATTATGTATTCACACAATGGCAGTATATCCATCATAATTTATTGATTTCATCCTAATTCTTCTTTTTTCTCTTTTAAATTTTCCTCTAAAAATCCTACTGTGTGTCATACCATTTAGCTTTGACTATATTCACAATATAGAATGATCGTGTAAATGCTTCTGAATTTGGGTGACCTCTCAAGCAATTAGACCATATGTGAAACAAATAATTATACAAGTTACTAAACACTAGTCTATGTGTTCATCACATCCAGTGACCTTCAGTAACTGTTGGTTCTTACATTAAGACCAGTTTGGGAAACCTTGATCTAATGTAATGTTTAATGCATTTTATGATGTTGATATCAAAAAATTTAATATATTTTCATTCTTTTTGCTTTTTTATATTAATATGGTAAATTCAATGGTAAGTTTAAAAAAGTGAGATAAAAAGTAATCTAAAAGTAATCTAAAAAGTAGATTACGTTACTGACTACAGTTTTCATCATGTAATCTGTAATCAGTAATGGACTACAATTTGTAAATAATCTACACAGTTAACTTGTGTTCTACCTCAATTAATTTGAAACATGAAAATTGTTATTTATATTGTTACTGTTTTAGTATTCCTAATCAGTTTTAATCTGAATCTTATTTATCCCTTAATTTTTATTTTCTGCAATATAGCCAGAAAATATCTTATGTGTGAACAGTACAGGGAATCAGATCAAGATCATTGACTTTGGACTTGCGAGAAAGTAAGTAAGCAGACCTCATTAAATTCCCTTATTATTAAAACATGATTTTTTAAAAATATTTTTAAGTGTGTAAAAGAAGCACATTTCACAGACTTGGATAATTATTTCCCTAATTTCACACTTAAAACAAAGTGTTATAATAATGTGTTTTTAGCTGACATCAAGTCTTCTGATTCACACCACTGTACTGACACACTGCACATGGTCACCAAGACTACAGTCACATTCCTTCATTTTTTGACATCTTTGTTTACTTTAAGCTTTAAAGTTCGAAAGCATTATCAGAGTCCTTGTCATTGAAATGTTCCGTGTAACTGTTAGTAACTTGCAAAACTTTTCATTTTGCGTAATTTATGAATCTTCATGTGTGAGCAAGACACTGCTGTGGGATCTATGATTTACATTTTTTTTTTCATTTAGCAGAAACTTTTATCCAAAATGACTTAGAAATGAGAAACACAACAACAAAAGCTAGGCATGCTACAGAGACAGTAACATAAGAAATGCCACGATACAGAGTGCCAGAATTACTCAGAGAAGCACAAAAGAAAAGTACAGAGGTAGGTGAGACTCTGTGGAACAACAGAAAGAGAAAAGTAGAGCTTTTTAAAAGTAAGTATAGTATGAGTCAAGTTCTCACCGGGGAGTGTTTTCTGAAAGTTGAGAGTGAAGATCATTCTACCACTGAGGTACAGTAAATGTGAAAGTTTGGGGAAAGTGGTTTTGAGCCTTTTTGTAAAGTCGCCATGGGATTCCACTCACAAACTCACCTCAGGTTTCTGAGAGAAACACAAATTTGTAGATGTGATTGGAGGTAGAGAGTACAGATCCACTGACTATACTTACACAAACATTGTTGCTTTGAACTTAAGTGGGCTGCAACTGGCATCATTTCAGGTTAAACATAAGTAAGGGTCTGCTTTTCCTGATTTTCTATTATTGAGTGCAAAACTGCATAATTGGGTGGCATTGGTAATTTGGTCAACTAATTTAAAAGTTCCTGCCTAACCTGGTGTTATTATCACCAAGCTTTGTTGTATGAGTTTAGGTCAGCTTTTTTCATTTGGGTATAATAATATGAAGTCCAAAAACAAATCTGCCAAATGTGCCTGTTCCTCTCCCACCAGGTATAGACCCAGAGAAAAGCTGAAGGTCAACTTTGGAACCCCAGAGTTTTTGGCACCAGAAGTTGTCAACTATGACTTTGTGTCATTTCCTACAGACATGTGGAGTGTTGGTGTCATCACATACATGCTGTGAGTACACAACTAGAAGCAGTAAGGCAGATCTATTAATGCAGTAGTTCAGTAAAAACATTATACTGACTTACAACATTTAATAGAATCTGAAAATTGTCATTAAAGAATCATTCATAAAATATGTACATATACATTAATGATGTATGCGTTATAGGAAAAAAAGTTTCCCTTTCT
Organism: Spinibarbus caldwelli; assembly: GCA_039654775.1. Taxonomy (NCBI): domain Eukaryota; kingdom Metazoa; phylum Chordata; class Actinopteri; order Cypriniformes; family Cyprinidae; genus Spinibarbus; species Spinibarbus caldwelli. The sequence continues at coordinate 23,376,407 of CM077221.1, read as the reverse complement.
TCCTACACTGAATTGCACAGTTGCACAGACTGCTGAGTGAAATATCAGCGAGATCAAAAGCCAAATGCAAATGTGACGCCCATGAAAGTTTTAGAGGGCTCATCTAAGAGCATTGAATAGAGCCCTGATAAAAGGGCACTCATTCCATACAGCTCAGAAAGCATGTTACCAGCCCTGTTGCTCTGGAAAAAAAAACAATAAAACAAAGAAAAAAAAAAAAAAACAGTACACACAAGCAAGCAAACACAACATCCCATCTCAGATCTCTCTACTCTCCATGAGCAGTGCTGGCCGTAGATGACCCTCTACTCTGGCCAACAGAATAGCAGCCTCAATGACTGAAGTAATACTAATTACCTGACAGCTGTTGGTAGAGATTTAGAAGGGCTTGCCCATCCAGAGAATATGTGTGTCACCTACTTCACACTTCTCTGAGAACTGAACACCCAACAAGACTTGAGTGTTCAGTGTATTCATTTAATTATAGCTTTTTATTTAAAGTAGACACAAACACATAATTGTGTTAGTGGTCAGTTACGCCACCATAATTGCTTGTTGTTCTCATTTCAAAGTGTTTATAGATGGTATTGGCATTACGGTTGCATATTATGTACTTTTTATATTTATATTCTGTTTTTTGCTTTAGTTTTGTTCAATAAGACTTTCGATTTGATTCAATTTGTTAAGATTACTTAATGCATTTGGTATCAACATAGCTAAGTTGATTTAGTAATCTAGGTTAATGTTAATTTATAAATATTGTTAATATTTAGTTCATGTTCATTCATTTCAAAATAACTATTTATTTCTAAATACTAATTTATACAACTTGAAATTTTACAAATGTATCAGTATATTCCAGGCAATATTTCTCTGCTTCTGACCCAGTGCTTTACGTGCTGGTTGTTTTTACATATGGGAATGTATATATGTGTGTATACGCTAAAGTGAAATGTTGAGTTTATTTTTATATTTTTATCACTGTTCTTGTATAATTGTTTTGTTGTGTTGGTCTTGTTATGTTGTGTTGTGAAGCCAAAGACAAATTTCCACTTGTGGACAATAAAGGAACTAACTAACTAACTAACATATATAGAATTGAGCATTAACTTGGATTAATAAATGCTGTAAAAGTATTGTTCATTGTTATGGTGCTTATTGTTAGATTTAAACTTAAATATCAATATTTATTCATTAAACTGGTGATTTTAATTAAAGCATACAAATAGGGGAAAATACAAACAGAATAGATTAATCATGAAAAACCAAAAATATTCACAGTGCTTCTTGATATAAGAAAATATCAAAAGTCAATCAAAATTGTGCAAAGCATAGGTATAAGTGCACCTTTTTCATGTCATGCTTTGATAAGCTTAAAACTCAGGGTGAATAGATTTCTGGGTTACTCACTCTCTTTATAATTTCTTTTTTTCAGTCTGAGCGGCCTTTCTCCATTCATGGGAGACAACGACACAGAAACAATGAACAACATTCTGCACGCCAACTGGGACTTTGATGCAGAGGCATTTGAGAGCGTGTCAGAAGAAGCCAAAGACTTCATTTCCAGCCTTCTTGTGCCCGCCAAATGGTATTCATCCATCCATCATTATTCCACTAATGCAAAACCTTAAAGTACAGAATATACCATATGTCACGCATTCAATTGCACATACTTCAGTATAGCCTGTCTTCTATTATTTCTCCTCCTTTCTAGCCACCTGTCTCGTGGCTTTAAGAGCCTCACTTTTCTCTTCCATCTCTCAATCATTGCCCCGCTTTGACCTGCTCAGGTTCCCTTAATGCATCCTGACATCAAAACTGAAACCTCTCGAAATGCGGTGCTGTACACCAAAAAATGGCACAAATGACATATAATTGGCCGGTGAAGTAACATGGCCGGTGCATTTTAGAGCATTTGGAGCTCACCCTCATGTTACACTGTCTTAGCTAACCTCTCCCACACAAGGGCTGTAGCTACTGCTCAGCTGGCATGAGATAATAGCAGGCTGGCACAGCAGGTGGCCATGAGAGGGCACATTGTCTTTTGCCCACTATCTTACCACAGACTATGCAGTAAAAGCGATAGTTAATGATCCAGTACGCTTTGACAAGGTGCATTTAGACGCAGCATGACACCCACCCTGGCCTTCCTCCCTTCTCTTTATCTGTGGTGACAATGTTGTCTAATGACGTCATCACAGCCCCCCACACAAGCGTGTGATTCATATCACCCATGTACATTCATGCTTTCAGCTAACGAATACTAATGGGTTATTGGCATGATGATAATGTAGTATAATCAGCTGGATTACGTCTTTCCTACTGGTAAAAATGCACTTGTAGTGCGCAAATTTTACAAAGTAGGGATCAGACATATCTTTCAGTCACTTTCAGGACACAAATCTGTTCCTCTCGCTCAAATAAAAGTGGCTGTCTTTTGGCTATGTTAGCCAAATTTTAGCACAGTTATCCAAACTTATCACAGAGACTTTCTCAGTATCTACACTTGCGGTCTTAGCCACTTGAGAATGAGTGCATGCAATAGAAATTAAGTGCGCAAGACTGTCCCATATCTGAAAAATGATATTGAACATATAAATGAACATTTTGATATTCAAAAAAATTGAATATCAAAATGTGTAAATAAAGCTCTGTAAAACTTGCATTTTTAAAACAAGAGTGTGTGCCATTAAAAGCTCTACACTTGAGGTCTTCCTGCCCACTTGAACACTTGGGCCAATTAAATACATCTCTAAGAAGTAGTCATGTGCAAAGACCGCAAGTATGGAACAGGCACAGTTAGCGAAATATTAGCACAGTTACCATAATGTTGGCTCTGTGTCATTTCGAAGGCCGGAGGTAGAATTTGTTGGCCATATACGGCATTGAGGATGTCTCATTTAAGAGAATAAACCATTACATTAGCAAAGAAATACATTTAAGTAATTTACACCTCAGAAGGAATAGTAAATTTTATAATTGTAATTCTTCTTAAATGAGACATCCTCTATGACGTACAGTAAGTATGTGACCGACAAATGCCACTTCCATGTTAAATATGTTTTATTCTAAACACTAAATATAAAATATACATGATATGATATATAAATGTGTAATAAACTGACCATATGATTCATAGTCATTACACAGAAGGGTTTGAACTGTATAGTTCCTTTTTCTTTGAGCACCGGATGTTTTTAAGATCTTAATGTGTGTGTGTCTGTATGGTCTCTATGGTAGCAGCCGTATGAGTGCATCAGGGTGCATGAAGCATAGTTGGCTAAATAACCTGGAGGACAAGGCCAAGATGTACAAAGTTCGGCTAAAGTCTCAGATGAGGCTTCAGCGTTATCTCGCTGCTCACCGTCAGTGGAAGGTATGGAATCATGAGTCAGTGCATGTGTTTGATTCTAAATGGATTTAGAACATATGGTAATTTTAAATTGTTCCACATATACCAGCATAACTAATGATTATGGTAACTTTGTTTTTACAGAAACATTTCTATGCGGTTGCTGCTGCAAACAGGTTGAAGAGGTTTCAGCAGAGCAGATCAGTTAGTACTCCAAATTAGCTATTAACCTGGAAGAGAGTGTCAGTAGCTTGAGAGGACATCAAAACGTTACATTACACACTGGAAAATGAACTTGTTTCTGAAGATTTGAAATGGCTTTTTAGAATGTGTTTAATATGATCTTGCTTTGTTTATAGCCAGTGTAAATGTATCGTTATAAAGTGTCACATTTTCTTAATGTACCTCGTTTGGAACACCATTGCATTTAATTTACACTTCTTTATCATGCTTTCACACCAGGAGTGTAAAGCATGGATTGCAGGGTGTGCTTTTGAACCACATGAAAAAGCTTTTGTCCCTTCTGTGAAGGCTTTTTTCTTGGGCACTACTGCCTTGTATTACTATTTAAAAGGTGTTTTCATTCTCATGGTTCAGTATTTTATCTGAGTAAAAAAAAAAAAACATAGCATGAAGATTTGATGTAGAAATACTGTATGAAATATAATATATATCCTATATTTTCAATTTGTTTAGCCTGTTGACAACTGGAAACAAAATTTGAATAAGAGACTGGCATGGTATGTTTTTATTTTTCACAATTTGCATTTAAAACATTTCACTTGTTGTTCTGGAATATTTGAATGTTAATATTGTGCTTTCTAAGAATTTATTGCATTTGTGTTTTGTGTGGTTGCACCATTCATATGGTAATTGCATAACCACAAATAAATGCACAAAGGTGGTTCTGTGCTTGGCATGGCAACTGGCATACAAGTACACAGAAATTAGCACAGAATTATAGGGCAGTTCTGTTTTGCTATTTCTGTCATAGGTCATAGAGTGTGCTTCTATAGAAATCATTGTATTGGGTATTTTCAGCATAATACAGATTGCCTGTAGAGAATTAGTATTTAATCAAGACATTAAAAACATGACATGAGAATTAAATGGTGTCAAGAATACACATTCATAATAAAATCAAACCGGAAGCAGATAAGCCATTTCTTACTGAAACAAATGGATAAAACCCACCCAGATGATCTTGAATGCATTATACACCTCCAGTGAGATTTTAACCACAGAAGCAATACTACAGAGCACTGTGAGTCATGCTGTCACCAGACATAATCATCCAAATCATGATGGATTAAACGGCACAATTCAAACAATAACACACAAACTAAATGAACCACGATAAAATCCTGCATTTTCAAACCTTAGCAAACCTTTGCACAATATTAAATCTGTCATATAAAATAGTAACCATATTTGCACCAAGAAATGGCAATGAAACAAAAGGATTTTAAAAAGTGCCTCAATCCCTTTGGAAATGTCCATATGTGAGTGAAACAAATTTACACAAGAAGCCAGAAGGGGGCAGACCACTTCTCTTAGTAACAGAGTATTAAACCCAACTCAAAGTAAGGTCCTGTTGACATTATGCAGAACCGCAATTAAATAAATCTGAAACATAAAACCTTACAGAGTTCAAGAATCGACTGCCTTTGCTTTTAATGCATTTTCAAGGATTTTTCTTTTCCACTCTTCGTAATCTTGTGTCTCTTCCTCCTCAGTCTTCTCAACCCGCTCTCGCTTAGTGGATGTTGAAAGCTTTTCATCTGGAAAAAGCCAAAAAGACAATTACTTTTATCATCAAACATATTTTCTATTATTAAATATTACATCTAGAAATAGTATTTATTAGTCTCATCACTGAGAGAAAAAAAAAAAAATTCTCTCCACAGCATAAAAAACATGCTTAAAAACAGAAAAAATTCTTACACTGTACATTAGGGTAGCTTATAATAATTGGGTAGAATAAGCAAATGGCTTTCTTACCATCTTCTTCTGTTTCTAGCATTTCAGTGATTGTCTTCTGCCTCTTTTGAACAGTTTTGACTGGTTTCTCCGTAGGTGAAGCCTCATCTGAGGGTACAGGAAGATATCAGAGTGAATCAGTCTGCTTAATATCACAGCTTCAATAACTACTTGAGAAGAAATATGCTGCTCTTTGATGTTGAACTACACAAAAAATATACATTGTCTAATTGTGATATGTCTGTAGCCATGGTAACCAGTCAAATGTGTTTCTTCATGACAGATCTCTTTGAAGTAATATTTCTTTAATGAAAAAAAAAGATTAAAGGTTATGCGCCTTCAATTACAACATCTTTGTTAAACATGAAAGTCAGACCAAGATCTCCTACAAAAATGCCTTTATTCACTTTAATTAGGCAATGTGTCATTTTCTAAAAAGCTTTTGTTTGAAGGAGTCACACTCACTGCAGATCTCCTGTCCGAATTTCTGAAACTGTGTGCACAGCCGGTCAAAGATGCCCTTCTTTGCGCCAGATGAAGAGGCTAATTTCCTGTCAGTTCTGATTTTCATGCACCTTCAAACAGGAAGGACAGAACCAATTAATTTTTCCATCTTCAGTAACAATGTAAACCAGGTGCAGTTTAGATTTAGAGATTTCTGTAGCTTGTTGACATGCATAAAATCTTTTTGATCCATCTTTGAGCTTGAATTGTTTATTTTCATACAGTAACAGAGTTTTGTTGGATAACAATAGTCCAACACAGGCTCAGTACATTTAGATTTGGGCAGCCTTATAACAGTACCACCTTTAAGAAAGATAGTGGCATTTCTCATGCAAGCACTCACTTTCATAGAGCCTAATATACAAATAATCTAGCTGTAAGTGCGGACAGGAACAAATGTGACTAAATTTAACAACTATGTGATAGCTAATCTAAGATTTGATCTTTCCAAATGTAATTTAAGCTCCAAATTAATCTGTACTCAATCCACTTTTCATAGCCTCATATTAAAGCACTTTGACCACAGTGGCACTGTGAAGAGCTTAATCAAGTTCAAGACACAATTAAGCCCCCAACCAAAATTAATATCTAACTGGCAAACACAATCATCCACCATCAAGCAATTTTGAACCCTTCATTATCTGACTCGGTGACAATGAGACATTACAGCAATCTATACTCACTTGCATGCTGCATATAGAGCTGCTGTGGTAAAGAGAGGCTTAGACAGGTCAAGGTCTTGTTGCTGAGCGGCAGGCAAACTGGTCTCATACCTTGAACAAATACATGTACGTTTATAAGTCATTCAAGTAATATTGATTGCACTGATGCAATGTGAAGACTCACCTCTGAAGGATCTGAGAGGCCACTTTAACTGCTTCCAAACACCCATACTGCACTGCAAGATCTCTGAGACCCAGGTTTGACTGCAGGCCCAGCATGCACTCCATAGCCTTCAGATTACTGGAGTAAACCTTAGGACTCAGTCCGGACAGTTTGACGGCATACTCCTATTCAGCAGAAAGTTGAAAGAGTATTTATATAATAACTGTATAATTATTGCAAGAAAATATGTACACGTTTACTACATATGTGTACAAGTTACAACATTGTGTAAAACATTAGATGGTTATCAAACTATTACTTTTATCGAACTGTAACTATTTTGCCCCTAATTTTTCAACTGCAAATATCAGTCTGTGGAAAAGCATTATTCATATTAAATATGAGATATGTGACCCTGGACAACAAAACCAGCCTTAAGTAGCACGGGTATATATGTAGCAATAGTCAAAAATACATTGTATGTCAAAATGATCAATTTTTCTTTTTTCTTTTACTTTGTAAAATCATTAGGATATTAAGTAAAGATCATGTTCCATAAAGATATTTAGTAAATTTCCTACCGTAAATATATGAAAACTTAATTTTGATTAGTAATTTGCATTGCTAAGAACTTAATTTGGACAACAAGGCGACAACTCAGTATTTTGATTTTTTTTCCACCCTCAGATTCCAGATTTTCAAATAAATCTCAAAAAAAAAAAAAAAAAAAAAAAAAAAAAACCCTTTATGACTGGGTTTGTGGTCTAGGGTCACATATGTGATGCAACAGGAAAACAGAATATTTCTATTAACTGCCAACCAGGCTGTAATTTTGTCTAAATGATGGCAAAAAGTGTATATTTAAGATATATAGGATAAAATTACCATTGGCAAAGCAAAGTAATAGGCCTTTTATTTATAAAATAATAATATCCACAAAGAAACCTATTTTATTCAATACAGAATTTCAAATGAGATGGAAATGATACAATTTTCCTGTGATGCCACAACTGGACAGTGTTAGGAATAAAGTCATTATGCAAACAATAGCGAGAAAACGAAAAAAATAAAGTCTACTGGGCTTAATGGTTACAGAAAACTCGCACATATGAATACTTCCATCATATGATATTACAAATTATAGTAACATACTCAAATATATATATATATGTCTGTCTGTACATGTACACGTTACACATCACAACGCAGTATACTGGATCTTGCCTTGTCTAGAGGAAGTTTCATTGAAGTCGCTGCCAACTCAAGGCAAATAATGGCCTTGCTGGTGGCTGTGACAGAACCCAGTCCAACACATTTCACTTGGGATAATCGCATGTATTCCTCGGCTTGACTGAAAATAAATGACCAGAATTAGCTGTGTTGTTATATTAACATGTTTACTTCGGATTGAACCACTGTCGCTCAAAACAAGCGACTGGTCACTCGACACTGGACCACTTACCTCAATACTTTAACAGCTGTTATCCCAATCTTCGAAGCAAGCTTACGAAATAACTCTTTATCCATTTGTAAAGTCGCTCGGGTCTTCTCTGTAACCGCAACACAATGGAAACCTCTCTGCAGATTCTGTACAGACGAGACTGATTTCGCGCGAAAACGAACACGTGTCACACCCGAAATAAACGTTCGGACCTGCCATTGGTGGATCAAGAAAGGGGCGTGGACAACGTCGTTCGCGTAAAATACGAATAAACCTTAACTACTTTTAAATACTCGTCAAATGATACTATATAACACCAAGGGAAGTATACAGTATTAAATATGCTCAGTTAAACTTTTATCATTACACTTTATTCTTCAATTGTTAGACAAATAGTGTGATGTAATGACAGAACCCAGCCAATTATTTTATTGTAAATAAATAATTTTTAAATCTTAACGTTGTTTCAGAGATGAGTAGCCCAGCTCTCGGGGCTTGTTGTGCTGCTCGTCGTGAGGCGGAACAGCAGCGGCGCAGTCACATGACACGACACAGTCACAGCAGCGGCTCAGCCAGTGTTTCCTCTAACATATCTAATAATCATGGTAAGATATAAGCGATCATCGTATGCATAGACTGTATGCTGGACGCGTTACATGCGCTGTTAAGTTGATTATAGCAGTGATGCTGTCAGAGGGGCTCTGCGATCACTGTTTTGCGTTTGTGAAGATAGCCGTTAGCATTAGCGTTTGAGATGCGGAGGCCTACATCACGTTACACTTAATTATTCTCGTTTATTTCCTCTGTCTTGGTTTATTCTACAAGCGGTTTAACATTTGGCCTGCAGGTGTAGTAAACTTGCAGCCATTATGTTTTGCTGTCATTACAATACACAAGTTTTGTGCAAAATGAGCTAATTTAAACTACTGAGCAAAATGAGCTAATTTAAACTACTAATCCTGTTAGCATTGTTGTTTGTTTACAGTTATGTTTATATCGGTATTTTTATTTATTGTTATCATATACCTACGATAAGTTTATATGCAGCTCGTTGTTTGCGTGTGTTTGAATAATGGCAGTGTTTTTAGTATGCATAACATAAGCGGTGTTTGATCACGGGTTCATTCATTCAGTTTAAAGCAGCCCATAATCTGTTGTGTTTACCGTTTATCATAATGCTTTTAAAATCGCTACTCACGTGTGACTGTCTGGGACTGACACTAAGGATGGGTCTTTTGGGAGGGTGGCCTTAGATTGTCTTTACGTCTGTCACCCCCCACCCCAGCCTGCAGACTACTTACACTTCAGTTATGTAGCTACTGTGTAATCATTGATAAACTCGTGATTACATACATTTATTAGGCACATGGTCAGATTAATATAGTGTGAGTGTTTCAGTTCTTGAAGTTATACTTTTAGAAAAAACTATTGGAAAGATATTTGGTAATGTCGCATGACTTTAAATCTGTAGTATTGTACTTCATGTACTGTATTTCATTTTTAAACAATGTATTTGTAATTCATTTACAATTATGCACAGTGGTTTTGTGATCTCATATTTCTAAAATGTGACTAAACATGGCACAAAATAGTGACCAGCAATAGCACTTAAAATAAAACTTTTGAACAGTAGTGTATATACAAGGGAAAGTGTCCTTCATACATATACACTGCTGTTCAAAAGTTTGTGATTAATGAGTTTTTTTTTCAGCTTTCAGCAAGGATGCATTAAATTGATCAAAAATGACAGTAAAGACATTTATAATGTTAAAGATTTCTGTTTCAAATAAATGCTGGTCTTTTGATCTTTATATTCTTCAAAGAGTTTTTAAAACAAATATATCACGCTTTCCACAAAAAGTTATCAGCGTTTTAAATGTTGATAATAATAAATGTTTCTTGTGCACCAGATCATATTGAAGATATATATATTCAAAATGACAATTTTGCAGAAATTTGTAGACAAATTACAGGAGAGGAAAAGGACTTTAGAAAGATGACAGAACTATTATTTTGTTTTTATGTAGGTCTGTTTGTAAAATTTGTTGACTTTAGCAATCCTTGTTGTTCCATTATATGGCGATATTGACAGTTCAGAAACAGATAATGTCTTAATATCTTTTTAGATGTTTATTCTTAACAAAAGTTTCTTTGAGAATCTTCTTTTTTTTAGGCCCAATATGATTTAATTCCAGAGATATATCTCAATGTGGATTCACAAGAAATTGTATACATTTACAGTGGTCAAAAACTTTGTATGCAGATATTACTTTTTTCATTTAAAGAGTAATGTCTGAAGAGCTTAAATGCTTTAAATTAGTTATAAAATATAGATGCACCGATATGAAATTTGTCAGCCGTTACCAATAGCCGATTATTCTGTACGATATCTGCCGATACTGATGCCGATATCGATAGTTTGGTTTTCTTAAGGGGAAAAAAACTCTCCCTGAGAGTCTGAAGAGCTTAAATGCTTTAAATTAGTTATAAAATATAGATGCACCGATATGAAATTTGTCAGCCGTTACCAATAGCCGATTATTCTGTATGATATCTGCCGATACTGATGCCAATATCGATAGTTTGGTTTGCTTAAGGGAAAAAAAACTCTCCCAGCTAATGCTGTAAACTCTACAGGGATCCCTTTCATATGGTAAATTAGAGGTTAAAATGAGTAACAACACTATTATATTCAATACTGTTTATTTTCAGATATAATAATCACACTCAAATAAAAGCATTTGTATACAACTCAGTTGCACATAAGGTAATTTTCAAAAAAACTTGTCTTCATGGCAGATTTATTCAAATATACATATATAATTAACAGTAATTAAGCTTGCTCTAGTGTTTTTTATAGATAACGAATGAACTGTGAATAGTGGATAACTTTGTGACATTCTTTACAAGTCTTTTTATATGACGTCTTTCAGTTGAAACCCTGATTAAGTTGTACTGTATCTTTCAACATACCATCTGATGTTCATTCATGTTTGTATTGTGCTATAACTTGTATTAAAGTGGAAGAGACTCGCGCTCTATGCTGCCGCTTGAACTGAAGCTGCTACAGCGTTCTGTCATGTCACATTTAAGAGCATCAGAACAGCCCTACATTCAGCACACGATAGTGCAGATTAGGGGTGTGCAGCGAAGCCAGTATTTGTATCTGTATTTGTATCTGTAACAATCACAAAATTATTTGTATCTGTATTCGGATAAAACCGGAAGTGGGCGGAGCTTGAACCGGAACTTCGTACAGTTATACTTTGAGACCTTTATGTGTATGGTTTTACAGCCTGCCTTTTTTTTTTTTCGTAGTTATCACGAAATTGTTTAACTAAAATATTTTTTTTTTTTAATGATTATAACATTTATTTAAATATCTTCTAGCAGTCGGAGCTGATACCCTTGTATAGGCAGTGCTTCGAGATGTAGTGCAGTTGTGCTTTGGGGAACGAGAGTTCGAGTCCCATTCTGGGGACCTTTCGTGATCCGATAAATAAATATTTAAATATCTTCTAATTAAAACAGTAAGGGTTCCTATGCAGTTTAGAAATATGGAAATTGATTTAAGTAATTTCCAGGAAATGCATGGAAAAAGGCAAGTGCAACACTGCTATTTTATTTATGCTTATTTCATTCATAGAGTGTACACTCATTTACTTCACACACTTGATACTGCATTGTAATTTTAGAGTTTTATGTAAAACAACATGATTTCCTTTGGCTAACTGGTTCCTGCTCAGTTTAAAAAGGTATTTCACTTAAGTAATTTGCAGGTCTGGAAAAGTATGAAAAAAAGAGAACAAAGTATGGAAAAATATGTGTTTCGACTATTTGCACTATTCAGTGTTCTGAAATATAAAATTAATTTCTAAAAATAAATTGATCATACAAATAGAGAGCTTTCATGACAAACGTTTAATAATCATCTGAACACGACTGAATTAATTCAAGGCACATTTTTTCATTACGCAGAACTCTTTAAGCAGGCTTTTTTTGAACTTCACTAAACAAATGTGCGTGTGCCATGCAAACCAGCAAAAGATAAAGAAGCAAACATGTTGGCCTAGTAGAAAATGTATCTGTATCTAAGCTGATTATTAGCCTACTCTTGAGAGAGATCTGGTTTGGTTTTTGAGAGACGCGCAGAGACGGTGAGCGACTGTTTGATTGGTGATCACGCTGTGCTTATTCCATTCATTCGTGTATCATATCGTAGCCTATAAGGTTTAAATCATTGCCTTTTAAATATACACAAATAGTAGAAGGTGTATGATGTATTATTTTAGTTGATATTACTCTTGCCAAGCTCTGATTTCTGAGAGATGCACGGAGAGGCAACAGCAATGCGGTGTTTGATTTGCACTCTTTTAATTCATAAAGTTTACATTTGTTCACTTCACACACTCGTTATTGCGTAACTTAGAGGTTTGTGTAAAATATCGCACTGATCCCCTGGCTCACCTGTTACCTAGCAAACACCAGAGTGTGCCAGCCCCAGCCGAATATTCGGGCAGAATTTTTCTTTATCCGTTATTCGTTTTTGAAGCCATTATCCGTGCCTTTCCGAATAAGGTGTTCGACTTCGGGCACACCCCTAATGCAGATAATTGCTTTTATCGGCTGAAACCGATTATTGGCCAATACATAGATGCAGCCCTATTAGAGTTATTAAAAAGATACTATAAAATGTAGAAAATGGTAATAATTTTGTATCTAGGTGTTTGACTGGTGGGACATACAAATATTGATGTTGAAAGAAAGCTACTTTAAAAGACATTAGTTTCTAGTTTGATTGTTTGATTGTACCCGTTTATTCCAGCCTACCACACAGCAGTCGCCCCAGGATGAGCAGGAGAAGCTGCTGGATGAAGCTGTGCAGGCAGTCAAGGTTCAGTCATTTCAAATGAAACGCTGTCTGGTGAGTTAAGTACATTTTCCATACCACTGTTTGTTTTTCCATAGCAGTGGGATGCTTCTTGTTTTTAACAATTTTTAAAAATAAATAAATAAATTTTATTTACGCTGCAGTGTAAAAGCTGCACCCTTCCTCTGTTTATGAACATTTATGTCCTTCATCCAGGACAAGAACAAGTTGATGGATGCACTGAAACATGCCTCAAATATGTTGGGGGAGTTGAGGACTTCTATGCTTTCTCCCAAGAGCTACTATGAACTCTGTATGTGTTTTCATTGCATTATGTGTTTAAATAGAATAGAACTCATTTGCTCTCTTAACATTAAGAATTTTCTAGAGTGTTAAAAAACAGTGTACTGTGCTGTCATTTTCTTTCAACAGCTTCTATACATGCCATCTGTAGAGATTGCATTTATTTATTGTACTAAATTCTTGTTGTAGATATGGCCATCTCAGATGAGCTGCATTACCTGGAGGTCTATTTGACAGATGAGTTCGCCAAAGGCCGCAAGGTTTCTGACCTTTATGAGCTTGTTCAGTATGCAGGGAACATCATCCCTAGACTGTGAGTATCTGAGGAAATCTCCCCAAATACTATAACTGCAATAAGACATTTTCAAGATTTTGCCATTTTAGTCACATTGGCCAACACTGTGACTATAAAATAAAATTGCCAATAGAGCAGTCTGCATCCATTTGGTGATCTTGTTAAGATCCATAATTTCACAAGTATGCTGGCACTCACTGTTCAATATGTGATGCTCATGTATTTCTCCTTCAGATTCTTTCTCTCCCTTGTTCTCTCTTTCTCACACGCACTCCTTTTTAGCTAGTCTAGTCGTACCACCTGCTGTTTATCAGTGCCTGCACTTGTTGACTTTGTAGCAAGTCCAATACTTTATCTAACATCTTAACTCTCTTCATTCATTCTATTATGCAGCATCAATTTCCATTTAGAGGGAACGTGTCTTGGGCAATATTTATGTTCATTTTTGAAAGCACAGACAGCTTAAAGATTCACTTGGGGTACTGATTCATTCAGTGTAAAGGAAGTAAAAATTATTCATAATGCTATAGTATCATAATATTTTAGTCACCATCAAAACATAGTTTCCAAAAGCTGTAATTAAAGTGTTTTCTTATCAACTGAAGCTTTTATCTAAGATTCCTCAGGCCTAATAACTCTAATGTGGATTATATAATAATAATAATAATAAATAAATAAAATTAAATGAATAATTTAATTAAATAAGTAAAATAAAAAATTGAATTCAGTAATTAATTAATTAATTAATTAATTAATTAAAATATATTACTGTTGTGATGTAACCACACTGTAAAATAAAAATGAATTCTTAATGATTTCTGAAATTATTTCTTAAGTATATTAATTATTTTACTGTACACTGCAGTTGCAAATTTATAATACTTGTCTTAATATCTTCACTTGCAAGAGCTAATTCCTCTAGTTTTTATTTTGGCAGAGAACTTCAGGTAATCCTTTTTAGTTTCTGTAACTGCAGGTTTACAAATGCTTCTCGTTACAAATCCAGTGAAATGCTGTAATCATCTATCCACAAAAATGTTGGAAATTATGCTAATTTGAAAAGTGTAGACATTGTATTAAAGTGTAACGTATTCCCAAATGCATGTTAAACTCGCAGCACATGCAAAAATAGAGTTTGCTGCATTCACTGTGAACCAAGCCGCTCTGAGTTGCTAAAAACACTTGATCACAAGCCGCTAGCAGCTTGCCCTGTGAAACATGAAGTGCAATGAATTATACTTATTTAATTCAAATACAAACTGTGTTGTTTTTCTACTCGCTGTTGGAGAGAAGAGAGTGAGAAACGTAGCTGGTATGGGTTTATCGATAAATGGGCCAGATTTACTAACAGTTTGCGCCAGCACAAATCCTCTTTTTGCAGTAAAAACAACTGCCATGATTTACTAAAGACATGCAGTGAAAAAATTAAGGTGGACACAGTTATATTTGCAGCTGACCTTATTGCACATGCATTTGTAGGAGTTTCCCTTTCAAGTGAAAAATTTATGGGAGAAGAGTAGTTAAACAAATCATGCAATTTGATTTACTAAGGTTTACGGTAGCTACTTTACTGGTATTTGCGCCATTATTTGACATAACTCAGAAAAGCATATCTTAACCCATTTTGCACTTGACGTGGCTGCAATAGTTGCTCATTTGCACTGCGATTGGTAAATTGCTTTGGTCATTATGAAAATGCAAGCTGGTTGTGTTTGTTCTTTAATTTGAATTTTCTAATCCCATCTGCGCTTTTATGGGATTGCGGCCTCATGCTAATCTGCCCCATTGATTACTGAAACATTTTTACTTGTACTTTTTTTAGTTTTACTTTTGTGATTTGTTGTATACTGACTTTCAGAAAATCAGTCTTAATTAAAGATAGGGAGGTTTGTAAATTAGTATTGATTGAATTTGAGCAGCATGGATTGGGAGAGCAGAAAAATGAGAGGAGCGTGAGAGAACAGTTGGAAAGGTGTTTGATTTTTGCGGAGTTCCTTCGTTGCCTGCTCCTCTTTAATGAGTTAGTGTGTGCTGTAACAGATTGATGGAGTGCGTCTGTTTGAAGAAAAAGTAAAGCAAAAACAAGCAGTGCTTAAGCGAAGCAAGTGAGAAAGAACAGTCACCGACAGTGTTTCTACCACACAACAACTGCGGTTTTATACAGAATATCAAGTGATTTCTGGGTAACTCCTTTGAGTGAGCCTTTTAATAATTGCCAGAAGTTATAAAATGGTTATCAGGAGTTGGCCATCATTGGGGGAGCCTGGCTTAGTCAATGTCCTCTGGGGCGACACAAGGCGCCCCCACTCACATGCAGTGAAATGTGCACCTCAGTTCTCTGACTCAACTGCAGTGCTTTCAAGGCATTGTGCTCGCTATCATTTCTGCCCACGCCTCTCATTGAAGGAATTGTGATCTAGTGGGTAACTTTTTTCTGAGCTGCTCACAGTGCTTCTTTGCCTCCTCTCATTTCAGTTGCTATCTTTCTATATGGGTTGCACCATTGAAGCAATCTCTCTATTAAATTAAAGTCGATTAACCTTCTAGAAGCCAGTACAGTGGATTTCCTTAAAGTCAAGCCATAAGCATAAATAACAGTAACATAGATAACCTAAAAGGTCTAAAATGTTTTTGGGGTCTTGAATGTGTTACTAAAAGTACAGGAGACTTGTTAAGACAGATGCACACTGCCAGTTTAATTTGGCCCAGAGGTAGGGCTGAATGTATGTAAATTAAATGCCATCAGTAGCACTTTGTCGTTATCATTCAGAGCTTGTTTTTATTGAATGGTCATGAGAATCAGTAATCAACTTTTGAGCATGTGCCATTTTATGGTATATGCTTCTGATTCAGATTTTGTTTGGCTGTTGTTAAACACCAGGGTTGGGAGTCCAAGTAGCAGTGCAACCCATTCAAATGGTACAATGGCCGTTTTTAATGTTTGCGTGCAATTTTACAGCTGTAGGGATAATAAAATGCTCTTCTAATCTGTCCTGGGTTTAATATGCAGTGCTGGAGAGGCATTTATTCTGGTGAATCAGTTCATTGTAAATGATCTGGAAAGTCACCATTATGCTAGCAAATCGGTTCAGCCTAAATAGCTCACCCTCTGAAATGTAGCAATGGAAATCCTGATTACTTTTATTTAATAGGTCTTTTCATGCGAACGAACATGTTACATTGTTACATGTTAATTTGAAATAATTTATGGAAAAACTTTAACTAAAATTTTACTGTATTTTATTCCCTGTATTGAATGTTTCTAACATACCTTGCAACAGCTGTGGTTTGTTAATGGCTTAATCATCCATTTGAGCCATCTGAGAATATTTAAAGTCATCAAAAGGAAATGCTAAAAACATATCGGGATTTAAAAAAAATCTCCCAGCTCTAATCACCACTCATTCAGTTCCTCTGAATGTAATGATGTGGTATTTTGTATTAAAATGTCTTAGATTTCATTCCCCTAAACATGTTTGTTTCAGAATACTATAAATTTACTACATCTAAATGGTAATTAGCTACACTTTGGTCTTTGAATTCTTTGTGTAGATTAAATAAACTACTCAAATCCTCTGAAATCAGTCAGGCTCGGGGAATAGAAAGTGTTGCTTTTGCGCCTGTTACTGAGGAACTTGCATTAAGCCTGGCAGATGTCTTTTATTTCTCTCCAGTATTTTACATTGCTTATATTGCAAAAGATAAATCCTGCATACGGTGTGAAACGCAAATTTTCTAGGCTTCAAGCTTTACGAGTACATCCATTATTTTTATTATGAGGCTCAATAATATTTGCTTTGAAGTTCTCTGATCTGACTTCAAGTGCTTTAGTTATCTGGTGCCTGTTTTTCTACTTTTTTGTGGTCATTGTACCATATTGCTTATTAACATCTCTCTCTTTGGCTTCTCAGGTACCTGTTGATAACTGTCGGAGTGGTGTACGTTCGCTCTTTCCCCCAATCCCGCAAAGACATACTAAAGGACCTGGTGGAAATGTGCCGAGGTGTGCAGCATCCACTCCGGGGCTTGTTCCTCAGGAACTACCTGCTGCAGTGTACGCGCAACATCCTGCCTGATGATGGAGAGCAGGCTGAGTACGACACTCTGTATCTAATGGCTGTGATTGCACCTCAAGTAGCTCAAGAGTGTTGTGACTCACACTGAGCAGTTTGAATGATGCCGTAGCATAATCCTTTGTGCTAAAATACAATTTAATCCATTGCTAGAAAAGGCCTATTTTCCCACGTTCAGAGCTTAGACAGCACTTAGACAGTTTTTGACAAAATGAATCACTACAAAATCTCATCATCTGCTAAGGATTGTATGATTACCAGTGTTCTCTCCTATTTGATTTAGGGAGGAGATGACCGGGGACATTAATGACTCCATTGACTTTGTACTGCTGAATTTTGCCGAGATGAATAAACTGTGGGTGCGTATGCAGCATCAGGGACACAGTAGGGACCGAGAAAAGAGAGAGAAGGAGAGGCAAGAGCTGCGCATCCTCGTTGGCACCAATCTGGTCCGACTGAGCCAGCTGGAAGGCGTCAATGTGGAAAAGTACAAACAGGTGTGTTTTGGTTATGGTGCTCCAGTGCAGATAAATGATCTGTCTCCGAAGTCCATAAAGCTCTGTTAAAGGTTTAAAAGGGTGCATTGAAATTAGATTTGACCTTTACTACCTGTTTATTTGCGGCAACCTCAAGCTAGCACTTAGCATAAATCATTGGGTAAAAGAGCCATTGATGGAACGACAACTGTGTAAGAGGTTACGGCATCTTTTGATAGTCCTTTGAAAGCTGTTTGTTAAAGCACTCCATGTTCACGTTCATGAATTAACAATGTGACAGGCTCAATATGTTCTCATTTGATTTTTAAATTCAAGCACCAATGCATATGTATGGCACTGTGCCCACAGGGGAGCTTTTCTGATGTACTTTATGCTTTTTAACCAGAGGTAAATGAACATTTTTGGCTTGATATGGCAAATCAAAATTCTGTAATTCATGCTTCTAGCAAACAGCTCAGAGTCTTGTGTAGCTTGGTCATATTTGTTTTAAATGTTCACTTTCAATTTTTTAGAACCACAAGTGTTGGATTTGGGAAAATGTAGCTAAACAAAATAAATGAACATTTTCAAGCAAGAAGTTATCCATATTATATTTGAATAGTTTGTAAAACTTTACTTTTACTTTTAGTCATTTAGCAGACGCTTTTATCCAAAGCGACTTACAAATGAGGACAACAGAAACAATCAATTGTAGTATTAAAACAACTAAAACCGTTCCAAAACTAAAAGCTAAAACTTTATAAATAGTATATACACGCACATTAAAAAAATTAATTAAATAAAAATGAGAAATGCATATGACAAAATTTCTAAACTTAACATTTAAATGAAAATAAAATAAAGCTACAAACAATTCAAAATATTAAGAGAACAAAAGGTATAAGAGTGTAATAATGATTCTAACATAAAACTAAGCTAAACACCAAAAACAACTACGTGTATGTACACACACACACAGTGTACACACACACACAGACACACATATCCATAAATTCAATATTATTTCATTTCCATGTAGTTTGTTGAAGTACTAAAATAACTCAAATTAAATAAAACTAAAACTTAATAAATAACTTATACAGACATAATGGAAAAGACTAATAAAATGACAAACATTACTACAGCTGTAACTAAAATTAAAATAGATAACATATACAAATCAAACTACATTAGTTTAACAGTAATCCTAAAAAAATAACTGTGCCAAACATACAAGTAAGAAATGGTTATAAAAACTGAAAGAGAAGTGAAACAAGTAATAGGAAAGAGAATAAATGAAAAGCGATACTTATCCCTTGCCGGTGTCACTGTCCGGTGGAGTCGCTCGGTAGAGTCGATGGTCTTTACACAATTCGGTCTTCACACGACGAGGGCTTCACACGAGGGCTGCCGCGGTATAATAACCTTTTCTATACCCATCTAACAAATCACTAATTGAATTCAGCTGGACGCACTTTCCTGTTAATCACAATAAATGACCACGCAAGCACAGACACTAACAAGGTACGCCATACAGTACGAGACCAAACGCGATTTCAGCACGTCTCCACTCAGTGTCTGTAAAACAGACAGCCATTGACATTTTGAGCCATTTGTGAAGGACTGATCAAATATTGATAATGTTACAAAAGATTTTTATTCTGAACAAATGCTGTTCATTTGAACATTCTATTCATAAAAGAGTCCTAAAAATTGTATAACAGTTTCCACAAAAATATTATGCAGTTTAATTGTTTTCAACACTGATACACCAAATCAGTACATTAGAATGATTTCTGGAGGATCATGTGACACTGAAGACTAAAGTAGTAGCTGTTGAAAATTCAGCAGGAATAAATTACATTTTAAAATACATTGGAATAGAAAGCAGTTATTTTAAATTATAATAATATTTCACAATATTGCTATTTTTAATCATTTTTCTTTTTTAAAAAAAAAAATAAAATAAAAAAATCCTTAGTGAGCATAAGAAAAAAACATTTTTAAAAAGATCTTACCCCAAACTTTAGTGTGTAATATACTCAACAAACCTGTTTAATGTATAATGGTTTTAAAGCAGTATAGACTGTAGGCAGAAAATTGTAGACTTGTGCTGTGATTTGCATTTATCTTGTTTGCAAAAGGATTTGGCAGCGCTAACAAGGCATGTGGTAAATATGTGTTGACTCCCCACAGATCGTGTTGTCTGGGATCTTGGAGCAGGTGGTGAACTGTAGAGACCCTCTAGCACAGGAATACCTCATGGAGTGCATCATACAGGTACAGAAATATCCCAGCATCACTCATCATGCTTTTGTACTTGACTGTAGGAGTCTGTCTTTTCACATGCTCCCCTTTTTTCCAGCTATTTTAAGTAGCAGCTGTGGGCATGTTATAGTTATTGCCCTCATAATTTTGTCTGCACTTTCTTTTTCTGCAGGTCTTTCCGGATGAGTTCCACCTGCAGACGTTGAACCCGTTCCTTCGCTCATGTGCTGATCTGCATCAAAACGTGAACGTCAAGAACATCATCATTGCTCTTATTGACAGGTGGCTTGTTGTTGCAATTCATCTCAGACAGAAATCTGCTATTTATGTACTGTATCTTTTTTTTTCTTTTCTTTTTTTTTATGCTGCTTGGTTATGTAATGCGAAGAACTGTTAACACTTTAGTTTGTTTCACATTACATGTACTTACTACAGTAATAACAATAAATTATGCATAATTACATGTAACTAACCCTAAACCAAACCCATTTTTCTAACACTAACCATATTGTAAGTATGTGTACTTAATAAATATTACTTAGTACTTAATACACTGTAACAAGAACACCATAAAATAAAATGTAAACAAACAAATGTATACATTTTAGCGTAAATTATCTTTTCAAACCAGTTTAGGGGTCTCTGTATATTGAGTCTTATTTGTGGTCTCACCCCACAGATTGGCCTTGTTTGCTCACAGAGAAGATGGACCTGGAATCCCTGCTGAAATCAAGCTATTCGATATTTTCTCACAGCAAGTGGCAACTGTCATACAGGTATAATATCATGCAGTACCTTTTATTGAAATATTAAGTAACTTAGTAAAACTACTAACTCAAATTTCAGTGTTTAATGTTGCGATCTGTTTTTTTTTTTCTTGTCAGTCTCGTCAGGACATGCCATCTGAAGATGTTGTTTCGCTTCAAGTGTCTCTCATTAATCTGGCCATGAAGTGCTATCCTGAGCGTGTGGACTATGTGGATAAAGTGTTGGAAAGTACTGTGGAGATTTTCAACAAACTCAACCTGGAACAGTGAGTATTAGTTACGATGTTTTTCTCACACCATTCGGCAGATCAGCACATGGTCAAAGCAACACCCACACTCTTTAGCACCGCTAGTGTGTTGCTAAAAGATCCTTAGGCTTTTACTTGCTGGAGGATTTGAGTGCTTAGTTTCTGTATTTATAGCCTCATTTTGGTGTAAAGGAACTGTTACATGAGATTATGCCTATAATAACTACATAACCTCTTAAACTAGTATGCTGATCCTGATCTATATTTGAGCTATTGCACCTCCTCTCATAGTCACTATGTAGGTGGTTATAAATGAATAAATATATTCAAATAAAACAAGACCAACTGAAAGTATTGCAGTGTCTTTGCCGATTAAATGTTTTCAATTTTGTTTATATTTATTTATCTCTGAATGTCTTTAAAATGTATAAAGCTTACAAAACCCCAAGACAACACACCTAAGGCTGAAACTTTTGGCATAACAAAGTTTGAATAGGGTCCTTGCATTGTGTTTCAGGCAGAAATAATTGCAGTTTAATTTTAGGGTTCTTCAAACCAGATTTGTTGAGGAATATTAATAGAATATAATGCCACACGTTATTACAGTAAGCACTTATAGCACATGCAGATACTACATTTAAGTGTCCCTATTAAATGTCCTTCCTGTGCTGTCTTTGTTAGCATTTTCATCTTTTTCTTATGTGTTAAAAATAAATGTGATTGTTTCTTTGCTGACGTCCAAAATCTTACCAGACACCTAGCAATTTTGAGGGCGGATGAGATGCCAAATAGACATGATGACTCACTGTTTGCAATCACAGTGAGTGACTGATCACAGCACAGGCCAATCATGCTAAGGGTTGATATTCGTGACTAGTTGCCACTTCAGCACACATCTGTTATGTGGTAATGATTTTTGGTGTCACACCTCAAATTGTCCTATTTAAGACAACTGGAAGTTCTGTAAATGCTGAATTTTTTTTTTTTTTTTCTGGATGACTTGTTTCACCTTCATTAACATCTTAGTTTTAAAATCTTAAATTTAGCACATAGCTATACAAACCATCTGCCTTTTAAAATGCATAGGGCCAAAGTAGTAAGGTCACTCATTACAACATAAGTATACCAGCTTCTGTTTGTGACTTTTTGATTTCTTTTATGTCTTTTTGTGCAGCATTGCCACCAGCAGCGCAGTGTCTAAGGAGCTAACCAGGCTGCTAAAGATTCCCGTCGACACATACAATAACATCCTCACTGTGCTCCAGCTCAAGCATTTTCCACCTCTCTTTGAGTACTTTGATTATGAGTCACGCAAAAGCATGAGTTGCTACGTGCTGAGCAACATTCTGGACTACAACACCACCATAGTGGCCCAAGAACAGGTTTATATCACATACAGTACTAAATGCTCAGACTGGTGATATTTTTGCATGTCTCAAATGAAATCGAAGAAAGAGGTACTAGAAAATTTCTATTGGGTTAACAGTGTTTAGTTTTGCACATCACAAATGCAATTCAAAGATCTTTCGCTACTTCTATTTCATCCTGACTTTAAAACGTTTCTAGTTTGGTAAGCATAAATAACATCAGTAATGCCAATGACCAAAGCATGGCAAACCTCAAACCTGTGTGGTGCCAAACATAGTTTGATAGAGAAGACCCAGATTTATGTTCTTTCAGTAGAGCAGGGCTGCTAAAGTCACATCTGATTTTTTTTTTTTTTATCTCATTAATTGAAATGCTTTAGTTCAATTACGTCTTTAATTGGACTGATGATACTTCACATATTATATTTCTCCAACAAAAATATTTACTCTTTGTTCAATAAGTAAATGGATGAATACAAGGATTTATGCGTAATTAGATTGTCTTTGTTTTAGATGAAGTTGTAATGTTGGTCAAGTTGGTCAAGCAGAAATACAGAAAATTCTTAAGGCTTCACAAACTTTCTAATGCCAATGTATTTCCTTTTTGAATATGTGAATATATAAGCAATATTTGAGTCATTTGCTTCTCTAATAGCAAGTTACTGAAAGGTTCAGGTGGCCTATTGTCAGTTTCCTCCTTTCTTATTATGCTGCGTGCCATGGGTTTAGAGCACTACAGAGGTTTTTGATTGCTTTTGGCTTTAAATGGCGTTTCACACAAGCCCAGGGGTTTTCTCTGTCTGTTTTTTAAAGGTGCATTGTTAAATCTCCCTAAAATCTGTGACTCCTAAGGGAAAGGTCAGCTATGACTGAGACTGAGAATTTATTGATATTCCAGTGCTGGAGAATGTTGGAGCTCCTCTGGCCTTTTCTAAGGACTGTACCAAAAAAGCACCATCCTTTCTCTCACCCGCTCATTTTATGAGCAGTTGAAAAGAGAACACTGAGTGCATAACAGCAGCAAGGAACCATTTGAAGTTATTTAAATCTGTTTGCTGTAGAGCACAGAATTGAAAAAATAATGACTGGATGAGGCCAAGCTACAATTGAATTATCCAGGTCTGTTAAAAAAAGTAGAAGTTGTGTTATTTCAGTTGGGGTAACATGTTTACGTGATATTTTAAAGAGACACATTATTGCTTTTGTGTGACTAAAATCAAACTTTTAAAGTGCACTAAGTGTTTGCACTTTGCAGGGTCAGTAGCTTACTTATAGATGAATGAGAGAAAGTATTTTTAAAATGGAAAAACATGCCTGCTCCATAATACGTCTAGACACTCTCAGCTATATTCAGATCTCCCCACATATTTTTTATAGTCACTTTTGGTGTATTTTTTAGGGCCATTAAATAGCCTTCTGCTCTCTCTTAAATATTTGCACCCTGCATTCTAGGCATAATGTCATGGCTGTTTCCTTGCAGGTTGATGTGATCCTGAACCTGGTATCTACGCTGATCCAGGACCAGCCAGATCAGCCTGCTGAGGATCCTGATCCAGAGGACTTTACAGAGGAACAAAGCCTAGTGGGCCGCTTTATTCATCTGCTGCATTCAGACGACCCTGACCAGCAGTATCTGGTACACGTTCTTTCCTCTCTTACCCTTTCCTTTCATCATATGACAGAGCAAAGCATTGTTAGCCTCCACTCAAAGAAGTCTATAAAAATGCACTGCTGTTAAGTGCTCCTTATTTGTGGGGAAAGTACAGCATGTTTCTTTGATCTTTTCATGAGCACTGGAAGCTAAGGAGAAATAATCCCCTTGATGGAACATCATAAGCAAATGACTGACAATGTCATGATTGTTTGACATCAGCCAGAACTGGTCTAATTAACTCCCAGTGAAAGTTGTTATATTCTGCATTCAATCAGTTGATGTGGTCATCATGCTGCTTAATGAATTATTCAAATCGATTCATCTACTCTTTCTTTTGTGCCTCCCACAGATTTTAAACACTGCCAGGAAACACTTTGGCGCTGGGGGGAACCAGAGAATTCGACACACTCTTCCCCCGCTGGTGTTCGCTGCATATCAACTGGCCTTCCGTTACAAAGAGAACTCCTCCTCGGTATGTCCCACATTCAACCACGCAACATCCTACTCTGCCACGTCATTACCTAAGACAACACACTTTCTTCTGTCTACCTTTAGAGGCAGCATGCTAACTAAAATGGAAAATCATAAAAGAATGATTTGAAATGCTTTGAGCAGCAGCTCCGTTGGCGGACACATGCATTTGCAATAGCAGCCCAGTAGAGAAGGGGTTTTCAAACTTTTTATGCCCAGGGCCCCCAAATACAATGATCCTCTTTATATAATGGCAGCTATATATTCTCTTGGATAAAAATGCATTTGTACTGTGTCAGAGAACAGTAATAAGGTTTTTATTATTTTATTGAATAGAAGAAATGTATTATGTTTCGATAGACCAATTTCGGTGTTTGAAAACAGTGATGATGGGTTTTTTTGTGGGCGGGGCCTATCTGGTGGTAGAAAATGACAGTTTTATAGTAGCAGTCTGTAGAAGCCATAGAATAAAATAATAAGATTTATAGTTTATTTTTCAAAATTCTGACTTTTTTCCTCACAATTCTGAGATTATATCTCACAATTCTAATAGGAAAAATCAACTCGTCATTCTCTCTTTTCCCCTCAGCTCAGAATCATATTTATTTTATAGTTTATATCCCACACTTCTGACTTTTTTTCCTCAGAATTGACAAACTCGCAACTGTTGAGTTAAATCAAGTTATAAAGTCTGAACTAAGAGATCTAAACTTGCATTTGTGATAAAAAAAAGTCAGATTTGTGAGATAAAATAGGTAAATGTTATGTAAAGTGTTATAGGTTTAAAGGTGCAGTATTTCATGCTGTAACTGTAGGGCTCTTATAAATGCAATTATTATGTAAACCTATTGTTTAAATCAAGTTTATTCTTTAAAAGTAAGGTAATCACAGTCTGTCCATTTAAAATGTCTGCGTTTAGCTTCAAATGGCATCTCTGATGACAGTATTCTATAAAAATAATTTGCATTCTGATTCTGACATCCAAAGGCACAATAATACATTTTTGTTTAATCTTATTCCATGAATTTTACTCATTTCCCTCCAGTGTTTTTCTGCCACCACAATGCGCGCACAGCTGCAAGTGATGTAACTGTGACATCTACTCCAAATTGGTCTATAGACCCTTTTAGAGCCTACATCACAATTACGTCACAGCGCTTGCTGGAGGCAAAACAAAGCAAAAACTGGAGGCGGCCAATTCAAACCAGCACAGATTCAGCTACATAAGAAGCTCATCATCATCATATTATGATGTTGGGTGCCAGAATCGATGTAGTACAGGCTCCAATTTGAAATTTTATCACATACCTGCTGCCACTGCCAGAGAAAAAAACTGATGATTTATATGCATAATCATTTGTAATTGTGTATACATTTTTGTGATTGATTGCGGCTGGAATTTTTAAGAACTTGGTAAGAAAGAATAATCAAATACAGAAAGTTCAGGAATATTTTATTTGACATCATAATTTAAAATGTACTGTATGAAAATGAAAAGGACTGTAATGTCACTGTAAACTTACATCATTTACAGGAGGAATATACTTTAAAATGACTATTTGGCCATTACATGATACATACATCTTCAAATAATATCCATCACATTGAATGCTCAACCGGAGGTAAATTAATCCTGTCAGATCGTCCATGGTCCGTTAAAGTTAACTTATTTAAATGGCAATCATGGTCCTGGACAGCGAGTGACCTTATATATGCAGGTAAAATCTGATTTTCTTCAGTCATTGTTAAGAAAAACAAGCTAACAGACTTCTAAAACACTTCTAATTAGATGGGATTTTTTTAATCAATTTAATTCAGAATTTATTTTTTCAGATTTTAGGTTGGCAGCTCACTACATTTGGTAACAAAGCCCCTGTGTAATTACACACCTATATAAAAGATAACCTTCTATAAATCAAATGCTATAATCCACATGGTAGGACTGACATAGCTGTTGTTAGCTAAAAGGTCAGCAGCCCATCTGTTGCATACAGAAACCATAAAAAATTATAATCATTAAATTAACTATAAATTAATTCACTGTAATTTATGAAAACAGTGACAAGCATTCCTTCTTAGAATTCTTATAAAACCCCTTAAATGTTTTCATTTGGCATTCATAGTGAGGAAATGAAAGTACACCTTTCTTCTCATGGAAGTTGCAGAAGCCTCATTTGGCATTTTTTTTCACACTTAAGAAATGCACTTGCATTAGAATCACAGTTTATAATAGAAGAGATTTTTTCATATATATGTCAATCTTTCTCTTTCACAGGATGATAAATGGGAAAAGAAATGTCAGAAGATTTTCTCATTCGCTCATCAGACCATCAGTGCTCTGATCAAAGCAGAGCTGGCGGAGTTACCCCTGAGGCTCTTCCTCCAGGGGGCTCTGGCGGCTGGAGAGATCGGCTTTGAGAACCATGAAACCGTTGCCTACGAGTTCATGTCTCAGGTAGAGAAGCATTTTGATTAAATGCCTGATAGGTCACTATCACGATGAGTAACATGCTTGGATTCTTTATCCTTGCCTCTCATGTTCATTACTATTCACAATGATACAGTAATAGCCTGAGAGCACGACTAGATCAGAAGAATATTGCTTTGCATTCACACACTCTCACACCCCAACACCTTATTTCTGAAATGCCTTTTAATTTTTGCATGTGTGTCTCTCAAGGCCTTCTCCCTGTATGAAGATGAGATCAGCGACTCAAAGGCTCAGCTGGCCGCCATTACGCTGATCATTGGCACGTTTGAGCGTACGCGATGCTTCAGCGAAGAGAACCATGAGCCCCTGCGTACCCAGTGTGCCCTGGCTGCCTCCAAACTGCTGAAGAAACCTGACCAGTGCCGTGCGGTCAGCATTTGTGCCCACCTTTTCTGGTCAGGACGCAACACTGACAAGGGTGGAGAAGAGGTTGGTATATGTCTTCCACAGTTTAAAGGACCAGTGAAATCTAAAATTAGTTGTTCCTTTGTGACTGTGAATTAGACTGACCTTAAGTTGTAATTGGATTGCAGGTTATGTAAGTCTCATTGAATAGTCTTGAACAAAGGTATGACCTTACATGAAATGGCACATAATGCTCATGCATTTTTTTTTTTTATTTCAAATGTGCCATGTTTATGTTCAGGAGGTATTCTTTCATAACCTGTTAGATTTGGGTCAGTAAGAATAATCTGAATGTCTTCATTTTTGTCAGTGTGTGTCCTTTTCGATTTGGAGTGTCGTTCCGTGTGATTTCAGTAAGTTATTGTGGGCGTTTTAGCAGTGAAGCATGCTATTTTAGATATGAAAATGAGAGTTTCAGTTGAATCAGATATTTGGGTATTTGCTGTCATTTGGGAAGCTTAAAGCTTTTCTAGAGGATTTTTTTGATTGTCAAGACACTGTAGGTGTAAGATGTTCTTATGAGTCATTTGTATTGAGGAGAGAATTAAGGGTAAGTTGCTCACAACGGTAAATGAATCTGCCAGTGATTTCAGTGAAACTTGGTGATTCATTTTAGAAGCAGCATTTTGTGTAGGCTGTACACAGTTTGCTCAGAATGTGACATCCTCTCTGCTTGTGCATCTTGACCTCTCATATATAAGTGTGAATTTTTGAGTTTTTCTCTGGCTCCGCTCACACTGCTCCGTTTTCTAAGCACACTCCCAAAATGCTGGTGTAACTCCTGAAAATTAAGGTTGTCAGTTCAGTGGTAGAAGATTGTTATTTTTGTTAACAACCGAAATGTTAACCGTAATCATCCAACCCAGTTTGTCACGGAGTGTTTTAGATGGATCGAGGATTATTAGGTCCGGTAAAATCTGATATCTCTGATCCAGTTAGTTTGCTGGCTTCCTTGGCTGCAGCATGCTGTATTTGCCTGCCAACTCGCAACCCGGGGTGTTGAACTAGTGGGAAAATTGGCAGTGGATAGGATCATGCAGGCCAAAATATAAACAGAAACACTGTCCTGGAACAGATATTTCTGCGTACAGTATAATGGCTGTAGCACTGTTTTTGGAGAAGACAGTGTTTCAACTTAGCATGTTTTTTAAATCTCTGAAAACATATTATAGTCGTTGTACAGTAAATAGATCATATTGTTCCTTTAAACTGCTACAGTGTTTAGATACTGCTGGTTTTATATGTTATTTGTGTATAGTTGCAAATAAAACATATCTGCAGCAGTTGTAACTCATTACATGCTATTAATTAGTTTAGCTGTAGGAGGATCTCATAGTACACACGCGTCCATTACAAATAATTCTTGGATTCAATGCTAATGATTTTTTGTGGTGATTCGTGCTGATACGTGTCCAGCTCCTGCATTGCACCAGTGTGTCGTTTTGCAGTGCAGAGCTGTGGCTGTGAACGCCATGTGTTCATCTTTCTACTTAGTGTTTATCCTCCTTATAAGAGTGCTGCAGGTTGTCACCGTTTGTTTCATCACTCCAGAAGGAACTGCTTGTTTGGACGTTTTATTTTTTCAGACATAATTATTTTGTTTAGACAGGTGTACTGCACACATGCTGATCCCTACAGTCACTCTGTGAGGTTTGTGGCATTAATGTTTAGTATATTCAAAGACTTGTTTAAAATCCATAATTGCAGAATGCAGGCAGTATATGAAAGCTTTGCCTTTTAATTATTAGACAGAACTTTTAACCAAAGACAGTAAATTATTACAGAGGGAAAATTCTGCGCTTATAGCCACAGAGTTCTCAGCGGCCGCTGTCAAAATAAAAAGTTAAGATTCCAACACTTATTGGCCAATGTGATAATTAAAACATAAAAAAAAATCAGATTCAGGCAATATATCTTGGCTTACGTATGTATCAGCATGGCCAAGATGATGAGAGTGTGACGCAATCTATGCAAAACAAAACAGCCTCTTTAAGTCTTTTTTTTTTGCATTGGTGTACAAAATTGTAATGCTATTTCTCAAAAGTTGTGTTTATCTCTTTGTGTTAACAGTTTTTTTTTTTTAGTAAACAATGTCTACATTTCAATTCTTTTCTTGAGGGACAAGACCCTGAGTGTAATAAAATGCAGCATGAAGTATATTTTGTTTTTTAAAACATTAATAGTTCAATAGGTCATGAACTGCATTTGTTTTTTTATTTTGTACTGTTCTCTGAGGTTCACTTATAAAGTTATCAAGATTTTTCCATTAAAAAAAAACATTATAATTTAGAAGTAATAGGCTATTTTCTGTCCTGTTTTTAACCCCCCTCATCAGAACGCTCTTTTTGAATAGGCGTGGCTGATTGTAGACTCGGAAGTAAACGCCCACTGCTATAATTGGCTAACAGTTGTGATTGTTTGACAGGCTACATCCTTCATAGATGTGATTTAGGTCAAAAACAAATAAATACTCAGCACATATCAAACCATCTGTAACTACAGACAAAGCAATAGTGACCACGTAGTAAAATCAGTCACTTGTGTGGTGTGACATCGGATCCAATAAAGTCGGCACAGCATCGTCTTTTAGTTTCAGTATTTCGGAAAATCCTGTGTCAAATTGTGCCTTGTTTGTACACGAATCTGCGGTAAAATGAAGTGAACAAACAACCAAGTTCTTACTGACACAGTCTGGAACTTCATTAAAAATGAAGTTCATCAAATAAAGTTTATCATTTGGTTCCTGCGTAGACCACTGTTTAAATTGAAAGCATCTTTTGTACGATACCTCTGGAATACATCATGACTGCATGACTTGAGCAGACTGTCAAATGTGTATGTATTCAGCATGTGTCATTTCTTTGCTATAGAGTACATAGTGCATTGAAACTGACATTCTCCTTTGCAGTGATCGGTAATGGCTCCCCTTGAAATGGCGCTAAATACAGGAGACCTGATGTGGCAATTGTGCTTATTTTCTTTTAGTAAGGGTCAATGGTCAATGTTTTTGTGACTCATAAATGCATGTGGAGAAATAGGATCATGCTGTGTTTCTTCTCTCAGCTCCGCAGCATGTTCTTGGGAGGTATGTATTGCCCCTAACAACAGAGCTTTCCAATCCAGTTCATAACTCTATACGCTGAAATGTGGAGCTGGCTTTTGCTAAGAAAAAAAGGAATAATTTGAGGCTGTTCACCACAATTTTTTTTTTTCTCTGTTGTCAGATCCGTGATGGGCGGAGGGTGATGGAATGCTTGAAGAAGGCTCTGAAGATAGCTAACCAGTGCATGGACCCGTCCTTGCAAGTTCAGCTCTTCATTGAGATCCTCAACAGATACATCTGCTTCTATGAGAGAGAGAATGATGCGGTATGACCAGAGATGCCCTTTCACTCTTGATATTTCACCCCTCTTTCTTCTCCACTCTCTTATACCTCTTATTACTCGCTCTCCTTTAACCTGTTGTCTTTGCTGTCTCTCCTCTGTTCTCTCATCTCTCACTCATTCTCACTTTCCCTCACCATGCTCCACATTTTTGTCTGGTGCAAGCAGCGCTAGATTATACCTAACTTGCACTTATCTGAAAGGAAACATCTGTATCCATGTTCAATTTGGGGGAGATTGAGTCAGGACTTGCCAGAGCACATCGGGGCCACAGGGCAGCCAGGGCTAAGAGGAAGCACAAACAAACACGCACGCAGTTAACGTCAAGGTGTGCCCATCAGTTGTCTGACTTATTACTGAGGTCGCTCTTGACAGCTGAGCTTCATCCTAGGACAAGGGCCTCTTTAAATGTGGAAATAAATGGGAGAATCAAAGCCAAAACAAACTCCCTCGCTGCATTTCATTGACACATTACTTGTCAGTGTTTCTCCTGTCATTATTGTGTTATAATGGAGAGCAGCGTTGGGGATGTTTAAATGATAGTAGTGTTGTTCATTGTTTTTTGATTATATAATACAACACAGTGACAGAAATCAAATGCTTGCCTTAAATCCGCAGTTTGACACCAATGTTATTTTTGTGTGTTTATGTGACACTGGTGCGAGAGTGTGTGGGTGTGTGAATTTACCTGAGATGCTCATCTCCTCGTGTCTGGGTAAATTGCTCACAGTGCTTTCAGTGAGTGCTTTTGTGCCTGGCAAAGTTTTTCACCACGTCTGCACTGCGAGGGAGATCGCTCACATTTATAGAAACAAGATAAGCACAGCTATTATAATCAACAGAACTGTCTATACTGCAAATTTTCCATTTCTTCTTTTCCTATGGAAATTTGTTTATGTCCTCTACTTTTCTGTTGGAAAGTTTGGAGTCTGTCATTTTTTAATGTTTTTTGAAAGAAGTCTCTTATGCTCACCAGTGCTGCATTGAAAAATACAGTAAGAATACAGTAAAAACAGTAATACTGTGAAGTATTATTACAATTTAAAATAAAATAACAATTTAAAATAACTATTTTCAATTTTAATGTATTTTAAAATGTAATTTATTCCTGTGATACCAAAGCTGAATTTTAGTGTCTCATAAATAATTCTAATGTGCTGATTTGGTGGTCAAGAAACAAATCGTATTATTATCAGTGTTGAAAACAGTTGTGCTGCTTGATATTTTTGTGGAAACCGTGATGCGTTTTTGTTTAGGATTCTTTCAAGAATGGAAAGTTCAAAAGAACAGCATTTATTTGAAACAGATCTTACTGAGCCTAAAATTTTGAATGGTAGTGCATCTTTAACAACACGTTGTCATCGTCATTTTGATACCAACATCACTGAAAATAATGATAACTTGCAGTTTAGTGAGTCAGTAAGTCCTCTTACCTTCATTTTAAGTCCTTTGTTCGTGAATCAGCCTACACTGGTCTCGCTGTATGTTTTTAATTCATTACAAATAGAACAGCTCTTAAGACTATTTTGTTCAAGAATATGACTACAGTTGTACAGTTGCGTTGTATATTGGTTTTTCTTTCAGCCCATGAGGACAACTTAAAGACATTTCTTGCCATTTTTATGGTACACTACACCATAACCGGTTTGTTACTGATATATCCTCATTAAATCAACATTTAAAAAAAAAAAAAAATACTGCTTTAGAAATAAATGTGCAAACTAATTAACACGATTATAATAGTCAAATCACAGGGATTTAAGATTTTACACTTTGTTACTAAGAAAGACTCTTTGTTTATTACTTTCTGTCACTTTTATTTCGATAAATCCACATCGGCCTGGATTTGCTCAACCTGTGTGTGTTTGCATTGCAGGTGACGGTCCAAGTCCTGAATCAGCTGATCCAGAAGATCCGTGAGGATCTCCCGAACCTGGAGGCCAACGAGGAGACGGAGCAGATTAACAAACACTTCCACAATACACTGGAGCACCTGCGTCTGCAGAGAGAGTCACCCGAGTCTGAGGGACCTGCTTACGAGGGGTTAATGCTGTAGGAGCCTCACGCAATTACATTTATATTTGTGTACACACGCATAGAGAGATATATGTATATGCCCACATGTGCACACCAGGGTATTCCAGCCAGGGGAAAAACAAAGCCAAACCCACCTGCCTTTCTACCCATTCCTCTCATACTTTCTGTCAGTTGTTTTTCATCCTCTGCCTGTCTTACTCTCCCTTCTTCCTCTTTCTCATTTCGTGAGGCATTTCCTTGTGAGAACAGTCCTTAGAGAACAGCGTATGCACTGCACTCCTGCTCTGCGCTTCCTTCAGACTACCATTCCCTCTTGATACTATTGTTGCCATACAAATGAGCAAGAATAAAACTATATATTTAAGAGAAAGAGAAAAAAAAGCAAGTTTTAGTGTTGCTACACCACTTTCTTGCCCCGCCAGCCAAACTGGAGAAAAAAAAAGGCAGAGCTTTGTTGAGCCATGCATTGTTACGGTCTTTGTTTAGAGGACCTACACTTGATTCTACTTCATTTTTTCAGCATTAATATTTTGAATGCCATGCTGAATTAAAGACATTTGTGTAACTAATGAATAGTCTTGTTTCTCACCCTTTTACTTTACGGCAGACACTTTGGTGGAGTGGGACAGTGTGTTGACTAATATGTGGAATGGGTGAACGTGTATAGACTCTATTAATGAATGAGTAGCTGTGGCTGTGAATCGAAACAATGTCAGAAGCCTTCTCTTGCATCTTGTCTCCTTTTTTTGAATTATGATTCCCTCTCCCTTCATATATTGTATCTATAATCTAATTGTAAATCAGTTACAACAAAATATCATTGATTTCATGGCATTTGCACAAATAAAAAAATATTAACCCCACATGCCTGTAGAAGTGCGATTTAATATTATTAAAGTCACTATGAAAACAGAAGTAGCGTTAGATATTTTCTTCCATATTGTGACATACATCCAAATGTAATAGACTATCAAAAAAGAAAACGTGTAGGGTGGGAATTGGTTCTATCTATCAGTTGTTGAAAGAAGTCTGAGACCTGAGAGAAGTCCAACCCGATCTCATGGCAATTCGTACATATTTGACGAGGTGGCTAATTCATACAAATTCATACGACTTCACTCATACGAATTTGTACGATTTTTGCTAAATCGTACATATTTTACGAGTTCCCCAATTCATATGAATTCTTACAAATGACCTACCCCTAACCCCGCCCCTAAACCTACCCGTCACTGGGGTCTAGACAGACCGTACGAAATCAAACAAGTGAGGTCGTACAAATTAGCCACTTCGTAAAATATGTATGAACTGGTCGTGGTCGTCTGTTGTTTCACTAGACAATCCTGACATTGATTAAACATTACAAGGTCAAAAAAAATAACAAACTTGAAACATGTCCATCGTTGACAATAAGATCTATAACGTATGTAGAAAATAGATTTGAATTTGAATTTTTAATGCTGACTTCAGCTGTTTCTGTTATTGTTAATAAGCATATGTTAGAGCCAAATTTTACAGTGAATGCTGGTAAAAACATTGGTACTGGTTGTTATTTAATACATGCAAGTATATTTGTCTCTTGGTTTTCTGACTCATTTTGTATCTCTGTGTTTGAACAAAATCTTAATTCATTGAACATCTTATAACCGTTGATTAGAGACAAGTGTTCAGACTTTGCTATAAGCCCTGAAATAATCCAGTATAAATTGGTTATCTTGATATGATTATAAGAAATGAGTCATGTTTCTCTGTATTTAGTTTGTCCCACAGTTGCTAGGGGAACTACAGGCTTCGCCAGCAATCCCTGTACATCTGTCATGTAGAATCAGTATACAATTATCACGAACAGCATGGTTTGAGATATCATCTCAATTGTTCTCATTGCACTCTGTGGTTTCGAGAGGTATAACAGTCCATTATGATCTTCACTTCACCAGTACAGTTTATTTTGACGTGAAAAAAAAGATACTTACAAAGGCAAACATGGCACTGCACTAGACACTTCCAGTCATGTATACATAATTTATGAAACAGGTCAATAATTCATCATTGAATTTGGAAGAAATATAGCTATGCCACCATTTCATTCAAAAATGTGAGTTTGAATAAGTAGATGAAAAATCTCTGTCTACTCACTCGCAATGCACACAAAGAAAATGTACTGCTATATACAAGCACATTAAAAAAGAAAAGCCCTATTTGGAAACGTGGACATCCTCATAAATTTAATACTTCTGGTCCATGTTCTGAGGTTGAATTTTTGTTTTGCTCGGACACAGTAATTTGCTGAAGGCTCTTTTGAAGCTGCTGTGGCACAGAGGATACAGGATTGGATTGATGGATGAGTTTATCCACAGCAGCCAGAATGATATCTCATAAAGGTAGTGCTGGACGCACTGACCGTGACATACTGCCCGAATGATCATCAGCAGCGTGTAGGGCGCCCAACAGAGTCCAAAAACACAAACTATTACAGCTAGAGACTTTGCCACCTTTTTATCTCTAGACAGGCGAAAGCGGCTGGCCAGACTGGCAACCATATCAGGACGGTGTCTGTGTGATCCAGCCGAATGATCCACGTAATGAAACTGTGCCTCACTGGATGCCAGGATCCGGTCACCGACCTGCAGAGGAGGCAAGTCTGCGATTGTGCTGTCTCTTCGTTTAGTCTGTCTGCCGTTGCCACACTCTGCAGCAGATACCTTTGCGGTAGAAGGTAACCGGCAGCACCGTGACCTTGAGGACACGTCGACCTCCCTTTCCTCGACAGGCCTCACAAAAAACACACGCTGTACATCGCCGGTTCCGACCGGCCTCATCTTGAAGCTCCTAAGCCGAAT
Source organism: Spinibarbus caldwelli (assembly GCA_039654775.1). NCBI lineage: Eukaryota > Metazoa > Chordata > Actinopteri > Cypriniformes > Cyprinidae > Spinibarbus > Spinibarbus caldwelli. The sequence continues at coordinate 23,340,357 of CM077221.1, read as the reverse complement.
ATAAGTCGGCTGTTCTTCCCTCACTGCGCATCTGTTGCGGATGTTGATGTAAATACTGAGGTTGAAGTAAGTGACGCTTATGAAAGGTGTGAAGAACTCGACAGTGGAGGCAGTCATCAGAAAATACCAGTTGAAGTAAAATTCAGCATAGCACTCTCCATCTGGCACTACGCTTCCTCCTGCGATGTGTTCCCAGCTGATAATAGCTGGACCATAAAGAAGGAATGCTGCCAGCCACACGCAGAGCATCTTCAAAACAGCCTCTCTAGTTATGCCCTTCTGGCAACGGTAACTCACCTGAAACAGATTTATAATTGATTTAACATGCATTACACTTAGGCATAGATAGATAGATAGATAGATAGGATGTCATCTTTTCCCTGGTTGCCAGCTGAAATTATTAAATATTATGATTATATGGATGTCACAGGGTATTTATCTCTGAGGCAGAAGCAAGGGGGTTCACGCTTTTGTGTGCTGCTGCAAAATAGGATATAAATAAATGTTGACAGATGATTGTTAAATGTTAAAGTGTGCATGGCATTTGTAGGTCTGCACTCATTGTGTCTGTCCAAATTATTATGTACATGTGATGATGTATCAAAACGTTACTCTTAATCTGTATGTGACCAGCTGACTCCTGAATGAAACTGTTTAAACTGTTTTTTTTTTTTTTTTATGTGGAAACCACATGCAAATTCGAGTGTTATTATACTATTGTTTTATTCTATTAAGTATTAAAAGGCGTATCATTAGGCTACTTATTTCCATCAATATTCTATTTATCAATGTTTAAAAACAAAGTGTTTTTCCACATAAAAAGTGCGTTTAATGGACCAATGAAATATAATCTCTATACTGTACTCTGTACTTTGAAAACATTTACGACAATAGTTCACCCAAAAATGAAAAAGCTGTCGTCATTTAGTCACCCTCATATCGTTCTAAACATGTACTGTGTCTTTTTTTCTTCTGCAAAACACAAAGTATGTAAACGCTGAGGTCTGGATGGGGGAAAACACTTAGACATTCTTCAGAATATGTTTTGCGTTGTATTACCAGCACACTGTGTTTCGCAGCACTCACCGCTTTAGTGACGGACTGAAACCTGTCGAAACTGATCAGCACGATGTTGAAGACAGAGGCGGTGCACAGCATATAATCCACCACCAGCCACAGTTTACAAAGACCTCTGCCCAGTCTCCATTCACCCGTCAGGACATAGGGAATATACACGGGGATGCAAAACCCGCCTGAAAATCCATTAAAACACACATACACTTAAAGGACACCGCAGATTAATACCACAGCTGAAATACAAACAGTCATCAATATCACTCACCGACAAGAAAGTCCGCTATGGCCAAATTTAAAAAGAAAAAGTTGCCTTGTGTGTGTAAACTTTTCTCAACCACAAAAGCTAAAATGACAAGTGCGTTCCCGAGAACGGTGGCGAACACCAGCAGTGTCATAAGCACAGTAATGAATATTGAGGTGGATGGAGAAAACTGGCCATACTGTGCGCGCCGGTTCTCAAATGTGTCCAAGTCGCCGAGACTCGTCGCGTTTTCTCTCTCTAGCCCAGTCCAGTTGGGCGACTGCGGATTTCCTGATTTCCACATGAATGAAACAGCTGTGGGTATCCCGGGAGAGTGTGCCGCGGACAATAAAGAGGTTTGCATGGTGTTGCCGCCGCTTTCCTCCGTCAACAAGCAATTATGCATGACAGTCAGCGCGTAAAAGCAACCGAGCCATCCGCGCACACCGTGACCGTGAGCTGCTCATTCACAGTTCAGCAGCGGCGCGGGCGACCGCAGGTTTTTATACCGACGGGGAACAGAGCGTTCATTGGCTGCTTATTTAACGCTGCTCGGTCTGATGTCGATGACTGCGTTAGAAATGTTCATCCAGGATTACTTAAGAGGGTCAAACGCCCAGCTCTTGTGTTGTCATCGATGTTCTGCATCTCTGTGATAACCTCCCACCACATGCCTCACTTAACTTGCTCAAAAATCAATCTCACAAAATGTGATTTGAAATCTCACGTGTCCTGCTCTGTTGAAAAGGGGAATAGATTAAACCAGCCTATGTTTTGTTGGCTTTGGCTGTTTAATGTGTCTCCTCTGCTGGCCAAGCTGGTCCTCACTTGGTCTTGTTGACCTCTAATCCTGACTATTTGAAAAATGGCTAAAATGGACCAGATTAGGTTGTTGAATGTTAGCAGGTCATTATTTTAATTTTAAGTCTCTTGATGTGGCACTGTATCTTGGAGATGATCCTCGGACATGCAGGGAGGTAAAATATACCATCAACAGAATGCATCTTACCCCAAATACAATAGCAGAGTAAACAGCAGGTTTTATTGCTAATAGCATTGTTTACTTTGGGAGATTACCCTGCCATACCTTGCCTAAAGAAATCTGAAATAGCAGGTGACATTTAATTCTTACTGTCTCACCGGACCACTAAACTCAAAATGTGATGTCTGACAGGTTGAGTTTTGTCATAATTAAAGACACAGTGCCTGAAATGAACTGCAAAGAATTAAAATAAATACCCAGGAAGGTCAAATAAATTCATGGAGATTTAAATGTCACATGAATCTACTAAAGACATGAAGGCCACGCCAGAACTAATGAGCAACTGCATGTAAAATACACAGCTGCTCCTGTAGAGAACCATGGGACCGTGAGAACACATCTGAAACTCTGTGCATTGTTGCTTTTAATTATTCATGTCCTTTTTAAGGCAATACCCATTGCAAAATTAATATCATGTGCAATAAAAGCATGTAGCTTTTGTATTAAAATAATGCACGTCTAAGAAAATAGTTCTTGTCAGTCTGTCTCTGAATAGAGTAATCATTCCGTCTGAGTCCTTTCTGACATCCTTCAATGAAATCTTATTACAGATCAGAGAACAGTAAGAAAAGACAAAGTAAATATGGTCTGTGGTGAATGAACCGACTGACCGCTGCAGAAATAGGGAGCATTTAAGCTTTTGTCAGTGAGCGTCTTGTTTGTAAAACTGGGATATTGTGATTCGTCATATTCCTTTCTGGATCTGTAGTTCCATTATCGTTGTCTTCGAAAGCACAAAAGAATATCTGTGGAACACCCTGTGGTCTTTCAGTGACAGAGTAATGAGAGACTTTATGAGAGCGTGAAAGTGATTCATGCATAAATCACATTTCTGTGTACAGATGTGCTGAGAGATGATACACAAAAGAAACTGAAATGAACAATATGGACAGCAGTGCACTGATGCAACGTTGAGATGTCCAAAATGTTGTTAATGCTTGCCTTCTATCAATCATCTGTTTGACCATCATTGAGAAACATCTGGGTATGAAGAGAATATAGATAATAACAAGATGGTACAAAACCTACTTGAATTCACAAAATAGATAATCATAATCATGGTGCTTGAGTTATGCCAAACAGTAACAGATGTGTTCTCTCCCCACCCACTTACATCATCGTAGACTCGTTCTCTCTCTCTCTCTCTGCTCACCTCATTCACAAACACTCACTAATTCATGTTAATTGCAAGAAGTGGGGCCATAGGCATATCACATGAATGATGGTTTTGGAAGCAGCACATAATCATAGGCTGAATTTTTTGGTCTTCCTGTGCATCAGTTTCACTTGGCTTTCACATATTTCCTCACAGGAAGCAGGCGTCCTTCTCACAAAAGAGATAAAGAAAATGAAAAACCCATCTCTGCCCAAACTCCATTTTTATCTGAATTTCTTATATATAAATATATATACACACACAAAGTTTTGTTGTGTGCTTTAAAGGAATAGAACGAAAAATTTAAATTTGCTGAACATTTACTCACCCTGAGGCCATGCAAGGTTTAGAGAAGTTTGTTTCTTAATCGGAACAGATTTGGTGAAATTTAGCATTGCATCACTTGCTCACCATTGGATTCAATGCAGTGAATGGGTGCCGTCAGATGTCCAAACAGCTAATAAAAACATCACAATAATTCAGCTGTTTGGACTCTCATTCTGATGGTGCCCATTCACTGCAGAGGATCTATTGGTGATGTGATGCTTGATTTCTTCAAAACTGTTCCAGTGAAGAAACACACTCATCTACATCTTAGGTGACCTGAGGGTGAGCAATTTTTTGTTTTTGGGTGAACTATACCTTTAATTTTATATCCCATACTAAATATTAGAATAAGTATAAAAGATTTAATGTTTATTTGTCAGATACTCAACTTGGATGGAAGTGAAATAGAAGGGACTTACACAAAAAGAGTCTGTATACTAGGGATGCGCATCTCATGACTCAGGCAGATACGATACGCATCTCAAGGCATAGCCAACGATACGATACATTAAAGATACATATGAAGCAGGAACCGATGCGATGCGATACGATTCACCCCTTTTTATGATGCAGTGCAATACGATTTTGATTCGATTCGATTCAACACAATGCAATTCGATGCAATACGGTGCAATGGAGAAAATATGATCACTTTTAATGCCTTGAGGCCTGTTTCATAAACAAGTTAACCAAATAAGCCAGGCTTATTTCATTTAGTCTGACTCATTGTTAAATGATTTTGTTCCATAAAGCAAATTTAACATAGGCCTAGATCAAGCTTAGTCACTGTGGCAGCTTAGAACTAACCTGGTCTAAAGCAGGCCAACTGTCAGGCTAAGCTGAGCTCCTGTAACACTGACCAATAGGAACACAACTCTGTCTCACATACTATTATTTGACTTTTTTTAGGGTTTTTTTTTTTACAGTTTTTTTTTTTTTTTTTTTGTCATGCAGCCTTTTTCTCTGGTTTTATGACAGCTGTAGCTTTTATAGTTTGCAGAACAGATAGCAGAACATTAGAACATTACAATCTAAAATTGCTCTTTAAAGCATTAAAATAACTAAATTAAAAGTTAAAACCACTGAATTAAAAATGAAAATAAATAAAAAATGACTATATTTTGACTGCTATAAAACACACATTAAATCATTTGAGCTTAGTAATTAGTACTGTACTAGCTTACATTTGATTTACCTATTCCCTTTACAGTCACTGCTATCATAAAAACACACTTATATGTAGGTTTAAAATTCTACAAAAGACACATTTAATGTCCATCAACAAATATTTTAGCAAAATGTATATTTTACTCAGAATTATTGCGCTCCTATTCGATTGCGCTCCGTCTGTTTAGCGCGCAGCAGCGCTCGTTGCTCTCGCGTAAGCCTCGTCCACTTCTGACAGCAAAATTGATGTTTGCATGACTTTCTAAAATTTACAAATGAAAAAAATACCTGTGACATGTCAGTTATGCAATGAGCAAACCGAGGAAAACGCAACGTCTCAAATGCATTAAACAGCACAGATATATTCGCTGTTTGTCATGGTGGATCGATCTGATCCATGATCGACATTAAGGGCTGCTTAAGAATAAGCGTGCACAAGTGAGACTGTGTGAATTTAATTTGTCGTTTATGGAACCGCTTTAGCCCCGATTGATTTGTTAGGTTATTTCAAGTCAGATTTTGGACTTTAATCCCCGCTTTTCCTCAGGTCTCCGTGCTGTTGTGATTGGTCATATTCACGCAGCAGGGGTGATGAGAAAACGCACTTGAGAAACAGTTTAGAGAGGAGAAATCAATCAGATTATTAGTCACTTTCTAAATAATAAAAGTATAGGGCATGCACTAGTAATTAGATATAAATAAATCGGTTTTTACCGATGCAAATATGTTAGAAACGATGCATCGCGATATAGCCGATGCACACTTTTTAAACCGATGCATCGCATCGTTAACTTTTTATGCCGATACACCGAGCGAATCGGGGAATCTTCCCATCCCTACTGTATACACACAAATACATTATATTCAGAATGCACAGAACTCAGTGTTTACCCTTCTATGCACTGTAAGAAAAAAATGGTAGGAAAACAGAAAATGTACCAGTAATTTTCTGCCAGGACATTTTCCATTAGGTTTACAGACAGACTTTTTTTTTTAAATCAATACTGAAAATTCTTTTATATTAACAGTACACTTTTTTTTAAGAGCGTGCACACAATATAAATCTTGTTTTGAGATTCATGGGAGAATTAAAGTGTGCTCTGGCCCTTTCAATAGAAAGCTTCAGTGTTTATTTATTCCATACCATTCTTTCATGTAAGTGAATTTCACTTATTTGTACACCCTATTATCTCTGCATAATAAATTGCTTGTGATGTTCCTCATTTGTTAGTCACTTTAGATAAAAACATCTGCTAACCGAATGCAAATGTACATCATTCTCATGTTTATAGTCAAGGGATAGTTTGAATGCTTTTCCTCCTGAATCCGCCACCAATTCATTTGTTTATGGCATTGATTCGTACTGTAGGTGTTTCACTTACCACTCTACAAAGTCCTCTGTACTCTGCCTAAAATTTTTGTAACCTGCAGATAACTGCACCACTGAGGTAGGTATTTTCAGTCTGGCTTGGAGGATGTCAGCACTGCTGGGGGTTTTGGGAGATTGGCAGCTACAGTATATGGGCTGAAGGAGTTGCTTTTAGGGGCTGTAGCTGTATAGGCAACCATGGTTCTGGGGAGATGGAAGTGTAGGGTAATTGCACCTGCAAGGTTGGCGAGTGGTTGTAGAGAAATGGGGTGGTGAATCACAAGAGGGCTTGTCCTGAACCTATTGAATGTTAGTCATTTCTAGGTTCTCTCCTCTCCTACTGCTCCATACTTCACTTTTTTCTCTTTAAGTCGGTCCTTTATCTTCCTCCTGTAAGAGGTTTTGCTCTCCATTATGTTTAATTTTCTTTGTACATGCTATACCCTCATATGACCATTAAAGGCTTAAAGTTTACATCTACAGTCACACTATAGCAATTTTGTTATTGCATGCTTATGAATAGGCATAAGGTCTACATGAAAGCAAGTGTCCTTCAAATGCTTTGAATGATCCTGCAGCACATGCAACAGGTGGCTTTGTGGCCTAATTAGAGGGTAAGACAAGTGACTCTTGAGTCATCAGTTCTGAATAATGTATGATTAGTCTCAGACAAAACTCTCTAGATAGTTAAAGCCATCAAGCCATAATAACCCAAAATTACCCAATCACATTTTCCAAGAATGTTAGGTCACATTTTACAGTAGTGAGTAATTGCATACTTAAATACTGACTAATACTATAACACACTTAATATGCTGGGCAGTAATAAACAAATGCAGTCTTTTTACAGTAACATGATAGTAGCCTTAAGTGAAATACCAGTACCAATAACAGTATACTTCTCCAACAAGTCACAGTGCTTTTCATAAAAGCAACTTCCCTTAGTAATATACATATATATTAATATACATAAATACATACTGTACATACATATTCGTATTAGCTTGGCAGGCTACAGTTTCAAAGTAGCTTTACCACACTCTTAAAAATAAAGTTTCCAAAAGAGTGTTTTTGCAGTGCTGCCATAGAAGAGCCATTTATAGTTGCCAAAAGAACCTTTCAGTGAACTGTGTCTTAATGTGAAGAACATTTTAAAAATCTACTGAACATTTTTCCACTTTGAAAAACCTTTTGTGAAATGGAAAGTTTCTGTGGTGGGTGTTTCATGTTCTTCATGGAACCAATTATAAAAATAAAGAATCTTTAAAGAACGCTACTTACGATGCATTTATTTTGGGTAGCTGCTTATAATTATGCATACGTATTGTTTTTTTATATATATATTGTAGATAAATATGTCAGCATGTAATTGTTATTAGTATACAGTGTAATTAGTATAGATGGATATCCTGATAAAGCATTACTGAATCTCTTTCAACATTTCATGCCCACTCATATTCATGCTCATTTTTCAGTCAGTGCTTTTAAAATCATACTGACTAGCTTTTCAAAAGAAAAAAAAAAAAAAACATCCACTCTGCTCTTTTTCTGTGTTAAGAGTCAGCACCTTCTTGGTCTCTAATTAGAGTGTGCAGTATAATGGGCTACAGTCTGCAAGGAACGAAATAGCTATTATGTAAGTTTGTCCACCAGCTGTGTTAATCTTATATTTTAAAAGATTTCTCAACAGGTGCAGAAAAAATGACATCTAAATCCTACTACTGTCAGCATTTGATTGGTGGTGTCTTTTAAGCATGGTGATGATAGATCATGAGGTGACTGATAGAGCTAACATGTGTTCACTCTCCACCTCTGCAGGGCCTCTGACTATTCACACCACTGAGAGTTGGCCTTTTCTCCTATATATATATATATATATATAGGAGAAAAGGCCAACTCTCTCATATATATGTTTTTTCTCAGTTTGGAAGCTCACAGATTAATTCTGCTGAAATGAAGCATTTGTTTCTGACGGTTTAGAAAGGGTTAGTCTGAGGTTTTATGGTTTTAGATGTTCCTTGTTATTTACATCTACAGAATACACTCATTTTTCTGACTAGGCTTATTACCTGAAGCACAATCATAACAACCCCATAGCAATGTTATGAAATGGACTGATGAGGATGTGTCCTCCACAGAAGAGAGCTGTATCTGGATGAAATAAAAAATGTAACCTATGGATGACCGTTGCCATGGTCTGCAGAAATTGTGCCATTAAGCTGTAAATGTCTTATTGGATTAGCAGTCAGAGATGTAGAAACCTCTAATGGACAAAATAATGTCTATTCTGCATGGTATGCTTCTCAGATTGCAAACCAGCTCGCTTTAACACCTACATGTTTTAAGAAGTTAATCCTTCGCATTTCACGTCTATCCGTGGAAAGTGTCACTTGGTTTAAGGATACTTATACAAAAACAGCCTTTCATAGCAGTAGGCTAGCTGGTAATGCAGAAGCAACACGACAGCAGCAATTGGGAAGCTTTTTTAATAACCACTTATCAAAAGAATAGAGTTCAAATACGGTAATTATCACGCAGATCCAGAATAAGAAAGTAGTTGCTGAGAGAAATCAGTGTTCATTCATGAAGCGGTCTGGACGATTAATTTAGTTCTATCTCTTTCATATCTTTCTCATCACTGCCATCTCGTGGCTGTATAAAAAGACATCATGAGGATGAATTATGAAAGACACTGGTGAAAGTCCAAAGTTGTTCATATTATCCAAATTGAGGAGTTGCATCGTGTATTAATACCTCGTGTGTTGCTTTAGAAACTACCACTAAACTCAAGTGAAAATAATGAAAAATGAAAGGCTACAATTATGTCATGATTTAGCCTACTACCTATAAACTCTATAGAACACATTTAATTAAGAATAGTATTATTAATTATTGTGCTTACTACTATTAATTGATTTATTTATTTATTTATTTATTTATTCATTCATTTATTTATTTTTGTGTGTTAGCTTTCACTCAACTTCACACAGAAAACGAGCTTGCTCAACTGCCTTATGCGCCACCTGGCATCAACATCAAAGCAATAACATAAAATAAAAAAAATCTAAAAAATAAAATAGAAATAAAAAAATAAGGGTTTGAGCTTTTTTTTTTTTTTTACATACTTGATATTCATAATCTCTGAAAGCGTTTGATTCTCCTTCTGTACAATATTTAATATGCTAATATAATTAACATATCTCCTGTATGTAGGCTACACAATCGATAAATTAAATGTTTTGGGTGAATTTTGTAAAAGCACGGTCATTACCGTTAATCACGTATAAATATTATGCATATGTTTTGACTTTTTTGAGAAGCCTTGCTAGTAAACAACTTGGCAGTGGATAAATGTGGAATACATCATTATCAGAGCTCTGACTCCTGTATTCCTGCAGCTCACGGAGCCCTGCAAATTACCTGAAAATACACACTTAGAAGCCTGCAGTTGCTTTGACCTTTATAAAAGCCTCACCGGTGCTCTAGAAGGCTTCATATGTTTATATGTTCGTCTCAGAGTAACCTCCTGACATTCTATAGAGTTTCATTAAGGTACATTGAAATTCATTTATAAACATAATAGCTTATCAGTGATTTACTGAACAGACTCTTCTGTGTGGAAAATACAGAAAATTGTTAACCATTAAGTCTCACTGTTACATTTTTGCTCGTTTGTCTCAAATTTATATGGCCGTTTTGAAAAAATAAAAAATAAAAAATCTGAAAAAAAGTCATAGAAATCTCAAACTTTGTTCCATGTCAGTGTAGTGAAATTCATTCCTATTTGGGATATTTTTCTATTTAGTGTCAGTTTATTGTATCTATGGACAAATAAAGATGTGTTAGGTGTGTTGTGGATTATTGATATTTCAGCACTACATTCTCACATTAAGTGTGACATTTGTCCGTATTCTTCAAGAATGTGACAAAATTGTACAGGACACCATATGTCCTTTTTTTTGCCAAGGAAAAAAAAAAAAAAAAAAAAAAATTATATATATATATATATATATATATATATATATATATATATAGAAATTCTGCAGGTTTCTCCATTTATTTCCAAGATTGCTAAATGTCAGTAAATGGAAGGAACACAGCGAAGAGCTGAGTGAGAGATTTTGCCTTCATAATGGATTAAATACAAAGCTCAAATTCTTAAAGAACTGATTGTTATATGCCACAATTTCCAGGTGTTCATTATTCATTTGCACCATTAAGGGCTCTTGCCATTGTTGATGTATTGTTTGGTTATTTACTAAGATGCTGATATCCAGACTGCAATTTTTTTTTTGGTTTTTTTGCAGATAATTATTACTAAAACTACAAGGTTACATATGTGTTTAAAGTCATGCACTTCATTTTTCTCTGCATAACTTCTGCTCTTGTTAAAAGAACATTCTGTATCACATAGTATGTACTGTATATATACTGTACACTGCAAACATAGTTTGCATACAAGTAGTATGGCAGTAGGCTATTCTGAACCTAGTCAATGTTTTACTAGAATTTACATGGAGCAAACTTTACCCACAAGGATATTATTAGGCTAAATCTACAACAGAATTGTTGTCATGCCTGAAAATGATGATTTCAACAACTTTACAGCTCATACATAAATAAATAATATAGAAAATGTCAGAACTGTCACATATCTGTCTTTAAACCATCTATGCATAGGCTTCTTAATGCATTACCATAAACATGTTTATCAGTGGTGTGTACACACTGATTATTTAATGTGGTTATCCAAAACATGTCATGAATGCTGAGAATTAAAGTTCTGCTATTCTGAATTGTACTCAAGTATGTAACCTGGAATATTCCTTTAATTGTTCAGATTTCTGATGAATGTGATAAAGGAAAAGTGTTTATAGATCAGATTGTAGCATACCAGTCGCTAATCTGAAACATTCTGCTATCTGAGTTCAATAATATGCCAAATCTTTAGATGTTTTGATTATTTAGTTTATCTACATTCTTACTACATTCTTAGCAGACACAGTACTCACAAAATACTTCTTTTTTTAAATATAAACTTCCTAAAACATTGTATGGATGTGACACTTGTGGGCTGGATGTGTCACATCATGATCCTCACACATGTAACCTGACACTGATGGGGGATGGTTGGTGTGTGTGTGTGTGTGTGTGTGTGTGTGTGTACACAACACAAGAGAGAGTGAGCTCTTATTCAGTGTTGCCAGATTGGGCTGGTTCCCGCCCAATTGGGTGGTTTTGAATTTGATTGTGCAGGTAAATATTGGCTTGGGCGGGTGGACAAAATTTGGGCTGGTTTGGGGTCAGTTCGGAGGTTTTCAAACATATAAATTGTATAGGCTTATTGATTAACATACAAGCCCAAGTGTGCATATACTGCATCCAATCAGTCATCACGACATTAAACACACGCACACCGCAAAAACTACTGGTGCTGATGTTGACGTCGCGGCCACAGTTTTAGCCAATCACTGTGGCTCAGCAGACAGACGTGATGGTTCATGAGTGATGGGTTTTTAGCGTGATAACAGAACTGATTTTGAATGTATAACTGTATAAGCAGAGATGGGCACAAATACATCAAAATGTATTTAAAATACAAAATACTGTGTGGAAAAATGTATTAAAATACAAATACAAAATAAATGAATTTAAATGCAAATACAGTATTTTGTATTTTGAAAATACACAAAATACATTTGAAATTGGCCATCCAGTGAAGTAACACTAAGGCCTGTTTACACCAAGAACGATAATTATAAAGAGACTATATTAGTGAATTCTAAGTATACAATGCAGTTGTGTCATCTGTCACTTTAAAAGCTCAAGCTCTTTAAAGCAGAAATGATTCCGACTGGCTGTCAGTGTTTTTATTATTCATCTTTTTTTGTGCTGTTATGGTTTTAGTTGTGGTGTGCTATCTGCTATTCACTTAGATTTAGGATGTACTCACATAGGGGCTCTGATCCATGCTTGAGGGCGATTGACCCCCAAAGTCCAGTTCATTTCACAAGTGTGACTGCTCTGTACCGTGTCCAGTGGGGTTTGTTTAACCATGCCCTGGCCCGCTTGAAGAGGTGGCTCAGGTGCGGTACACATGTAGTGTGAACACTAACTGCGCCAGAGCATGGAACAGTTTACTATTTCTGTATGCGCTATTGTTATCATGACAGCAAAAATCTTTATTACTACTTGGATATCACACTTTTCAATTAATTTAATTTCGAGTACATTAAGGCCCGGTTTCACAGACAGGGCTTAGCCTAAACCAGGATTAGGCCATAGTTCAATTAGGACATTTAAGTAATTTTTATAAACATGCTTAGAAAAAAACATCACTGGTGTGTATCTTGAGACAAAACAAAGGCACTGATATATTTTAAGATCAGTCAGTGCAAGTTTATTTCAGTTGAAACAGTTCAGACTTACATTTTAGTCTAGGACTAGGCTTAAGCCTTGTCTGTGAAACCGGGGGTTAGAATTATAACGGGTCTGGTTCTAATCTTATTGATGAACAGGTATTGTAGTTTGTGAGTAAAGCTGCAAATTCCACCATTAACCTCAGCTGCCTCTGTAATAATCCTGTGATATCTGTCTGTTAGCGAAAGGACAATCGTGCTTGGGCTTTAGTACAAGGCAACTGTGCCTAGTGGAGTATGCCCTTCGAACATTTATTTATTTTTTTAATTTATATCTTTATTATTAGCATTATAGTTATCTTTGTCTTGGGGTACACACACAGAAAGCTGATTATTACTCATTTATCCATGTTTCTTTATCACTCTGATGTGTCAGTAGCTCCTGCCCACTAAAAGCTCCACAGATATATTTGCATACCACAACAATATATAAATGATATAGAAAAAGTTCAGTCGATTTACACTTTATCATTGCCGACATATATATTTTCATATCACCATAGCAAGCAGTAATGATTAAAGTTTAATAATGCTATGTTCCCCTTGCTTAGTGCTCTTTTTTTTACCTGCTGAGACAGGTATGCTTTTTTCCCACAAAAGCAAAATCAGCTTGTTTTAATGTTAAAGTCATGCACATAGTAGTGCAATAACCATTTCAAGCATTTTGTATGGTTTATACACAGCAAAACAGCATGTATTTGACTGAGAATCCAGAATCATCAACAAGTTAACTGTAATGATAGCACTGTGAATGATGATATAGTTGTCAACAAATGGGATGCTACATTTTATTCAAAATTAAATATCTTAAATATCTACGATTTTGGCTTTAATAAGATTTTCCCAGGAAACCTGACGTCCTCCGCGATTCCTATTCTTTGTTGAAAGCTTGTAATCAGGACTTCTGAAAATAGAAATAGGACATTTTGATAGCACACGAAGGCAGTATTATTCCTTATTTCCTTACAGGAATCCAGAAAATTTCATTACCCAATTCTAGATGGAGTCATACAGCTGCAGCTCACATTCATGAAAGTGGCATGTTTGAACTAGTTGATACAGGAAACCAGCAGTCTAATAAAGAGGTTGATTGGCAAAAAGTATTTTTTGTATTTTGAAAATACAAAAATACTAAGATTAAATGCATTTAAATACAAAATACATTTGATTTTTTTTCAAAGGTATTTAAATACATAGTAGGCCTATTTTGTATTTCAAATACGTATTTTAAATACATGTATTTGAAATACTGCCCATCCCTGTGTATAAGTAATCATAATGCCTAAATATAAGTTACATGGTAAAGAGTGGAGAGTGTTTTAACTCCCAAACGTGAATTACCTGTTGAGAGAGATGACACAAAGGCTCTATCACTGCAACTCCGAAATCAGAGCACAGTTAAATTATTTAATCAAAATCTGTTTATATCTATACGATCCTGTTTTTATTTTTTAAACGGTCCAGATTGGTATATCATTGAAAGCTGCTGGAATTGTTAGTTTTGATTGTGCAAAGTTCTGTATTATGTTCAATATAAACTTCACGAAAGAATTCCTTCAGTTCTGTGTGAACGAAAGAGCATTATTGTTGTTGTTAATTTTTTTTTAATTGTCAGATTATCATACAATATGCATCAATGAATGACAGTTTTGACTGTCATGGTCTGTGCATAACGAGTGTGAAATACCTAATTAACGTCGCTTATTCCGATCACTTATATTGGACACTTTTTTCCATTTAATTTCTGACTGTTGATATTGAAAATGATGCATGTGTTTTTTCGAGTGTATCTCTTAATTTCTTGATTGCCTTTTTGACAGTGTCTGCTTGCATATTTTAATCATTTGCTCATTCTCTTTAATGTATTTGATCCATGGGAAATTTATCTTGCATTATATTTATATTATTTTGTCGTCATTATTTTGTTTTAAGGAGTTAAAAATGGCTCTTATCAACCTTGATTTACATTCTATCACATTATTTAGACAGTTTTGGGCAGTTTTTGGGCGGGTTTTTGTGAGCTTTTGGGCTGGAAATCGTCCATCCAATCTGGCAACACTGCTCTTATTGTTTATCCAGGAGCAGCACACACGAGCTCAGCCGCTGTGAACTCTGTGTGCCTCAGTTTGCTCCCTTGAGCTCCACTCGAGCACTTACACGTGTGTAACCAGACAAAGGGAGCTGGTGTGTGTTTGTTGTCCATGAGGAAAATGTGGATGAGGTCAGAGCGCTCTGGGAAGTGAAGAGCCTTGTGTTTGGAGAGAGATGCATCTGTCGCACACTTGATCTGACCACACAAAAAAGAGGTGCTCGGGAGCTGCTTACCTGTGTGAACACACCGTGGACATACACACACGGACACACGGAGGCATGTGCTGAGTTACCGAAGCCGCATGGGGTTTATGAAGAAGAAATAACGGCTTCACGGACAGCTGCTGTAGGCCTCTCCGCCAAACTCACCCTCGCTGGACGCGGTCTCTCTCTCACACCTGGAGAAATGGGTCTAATTTTCGCCAAACTGTGGAGTTTCTTTTGTAATCAAGGTAAGAGGTTGTGTTTTGGAGTGAGTGTTTTTGACTGTTGATAGAGATCCAGCGGAACTGAGCTAACGTTCATGCTAGTGAGCTCCTTTAAATCCGCTGCGTTTAGCTAATGTTAACCTGTGAAAACCACAGTCTCTCGCACTGACACGTTTACTTGACGTATATTTTAAACCAGACAATTATATTTTGTTTTCACCTCATAATTGTAACGGTTTGCTAGTCGGTCCGTTACCGGTAGCACAGACATATCAGATGATCTAGATGTTAGTGGTAAAGGTAACATATGGGTCACTTAAAATAATCTGCAAACTGAGTATTGTCCACTTGTTGAACTGATAATGTCCTTCTGAAGACTGTAGGTAGTAACCGAGGTAAGACAAAGGCTTAAAATACTCTGGTTCAAACCCAACCGATTGTTTTCCCCCAAAAGTACAGCTGTGTTGTGGTAAAGTGATGCTATCGGGTGCTTTGATGAATATCATGGTACTGAATGATTATTCATATTGTGTTTGTGATACCTCACTGTACTATTATGGTGTCTTGTGCAGAAACACAATACTAACTTGGTACCATGTTGAAAACATGGTAATATCATGTAGGCACGTTCATATGATGACCGAAATACGGTTATGTTTTAAAATATAGATTGTGTTTTCTGCCACTTGTCAAAAAGATGATGTTATGGAAACAAAATAGCCCAAAATCTCAAAATTGACCGTTCGCAGAGTTTGATTGACAGGTGATCTGACCAATCAGAACGCGGATATTGTGCGCCGCCGCTGCTATCCGCCACCTGGTCCGACAGCTACGGCCTGTCTCCATAGAAATATGTTAAAACTGGGTAAAAAAAAAACAAAACAAAAAAAATCGACTGAATTGAAACTTTTTCAATATAACTAAATATAAAAATGTGCAGAGGGTTAAGCTGTGCTGTTGTTGGCTGTAAGGGTAATAAGCCAAGGTATTCCTTTAAAATACTTGTTTTGCGTAACGTTACCAGAAAATATGTCATGTCCGGCGCTGTATGCACGGCTTGAAGCGCTTAAGTTAAATACTGAGTGTTAAATAATAAAATGTTAAAACGTGTGCTCTTATCATTCTGTGGACAAAATCCCGTGAACTTCGCCCCGATCGGGAGCTGTATATGCACATGTGCGCTCATCTGTTTTTAGTGCATCTAACCTCGCATCGCTTCATGTCATCTTGTACTCATTAAACTATGACAGGTCCTTTACTGCGACACTCTAAAGCAGGGGTCATCAAACTTGGTCCTGGAGGGCCGGTGTCCTGCAGAGTTTATCTCCAACTAGCCTCAACACACCTGCCTGGAAGTTTCTAGTATGCCTAATAAGAGCTTGATTGGCTGGTTCAGGTGTGCTTGATTAGGGTTGGCACTAAACTCTGCGGGACTCTAGCCCTCCAGGACCGAGTCTGGTGACCCCTGCTCTAAAGTGTCTTTTAAAACTTTTTTAAAACCATTTTCATAGGTTTGACGTTATTGTTGGCTCGGAAAATATGTAAATACGCATGCCCAGTAGCCGCAGCTGTATCCTTCCAAGCCTTAACCACAAATCAGACAGAAGAGCAGATTAAAGGGTTAGTTCACCCAAAAATGAAAATTAGGTTGTGTTTTACTCCCCTTCGAAGCATCCTAGGTGTATGTGACTTTTTTTCTTTCAGACGAACCCAATCGGAGTTATATTAAAAATTGTCTTGGCCCCTCCAAGCCTTTCAATGGGATAAACAGGTGTTTGCTGGATCCAGTTCAGAAGGCGTCAATTAAAGTGTGTGCATCTGTAATAAAACGTCCCTCACACGGCTCCGGGGGTGAATAAAGGCCCCCTGTAGCAAATCTATGCATTTTTGAAAGATAAATATCCATATTTCAAACGTAATAAACACTTTTTTCTCACTTCCGCTGACTGTGGTACGAGGAAGACGTTCAGGCGGATGGTGTAGGAAGTATGCGTCGTGCGCGTGCCTCTGGGAAATGTAGTAGCAAAGGAAACACAGTTTCCTTACTTTAGCAAAGCAAAACCAGTCTCCTCTTGGCTTATATCGACATCCTCCAACATTTTTCTTTACAAATCCTCGTTTTGTGCTTCTGATTCGTGACCGGCGTTTCGTTTTGTTCTCTCTCTGTGCTCGTCACTAATCACGCAATGCCGACGTCTTACGTCATTCGCCGGGACTGCTTCCTCGTACCACAGTCAGCGGAAGTGATAGAAAAGTGTTTATTACATTTGAAATATAGATATTTATCTTTCAAGAACGCATGGATTCGCTACAGGGGGCCTTTATTCATGTATTTTATTTGACGTCTTCCGAACTGTATACAGCAAACACCCGTTTATCCCCATGGTAAGGCTTGGAGGGGCCAGGACAATTTTTAATATAGCTCTGATTGGATTCGTCTGAAAAAAGAAAGTCACATACACCTAGGATGCTTTGAGGATGAGTAAAACACAGCCTAATTTTCATTTTTGGGTGAACTAACCCTTTAACTTCGGTGGACTTACACTTGAGAAATGGTGTATTCCGCGGTTGAAGTAAAACACTTTCTGATGTTTATTCATGTTCATTTCGTGCTTTAAGTAAATATGAAAAGACGATTGGTTCACGTGTTTGAACTGAGGCAATACAGTGATCTGTCATGACACATTGAAGAGCCACAAAGCGGTATTTATTGTTTGAATTTCTTTAAAAATGACTCAATTTAAAAGCTGAGACCTTGTTTCATATCAGAAGTAACCTGCTCTGTCTTCTCTGTCGGTGTGTTGTCAGTTTCCTCTTTGCTCTACGATGTATTTTTGAGTGTGTGAGAACGAGTGTAATTGTGAGAGCGGCATTGTTTGTCAGTCATAGCAACAGTAACTAAGGGTGGGCGGATTTTGCGAACAGTCAATTGACCAGTGTATGAAAAAACAGTGGTTTTGCCTGAAGTGCCTATAACTGGCCTGAGATGAAACTCCAACTATTCTCCAGCTCTTAGCGGTTTCATATGTTTGTGTATTATTTATCAGATCTGATTTGTTTTGTTCTCTGACATATGTTTGTATGTCTTCACTGCTGCTGTGACAGATGTGTCTCTCACGATGTAGGTCTAGAGGACAGAGGGGTCAGATATCAGCTTCAACTTGTGCAGTGACAATAAAAGGAACTGATTTGAATTGAAAATGCTTTTGTGTAGAGAAACAGATGCCACGACCACCTGGCAAACAAAAGCAGCGTAAGGAAACCATTTTCCTCTTCCATTGTTTGCCAGTTTCAGCAGTCTGTTTAGGCTGCCCAGAGAGATCCAGGCTTCAAGACACACAATGATGGACATGTACGGAAACTGCAGAGTTTTTAACTTTAGTGCACTAGATTGTGTCCAAAAGTTACTCTTCTAACTGCATTTGAACCTGAATGCATATTTTTATAATTGAGAATTTGAGCATTGACAAAAGTGTACAAACAACAGAATTGTATTTTCTGCTTAATTTTCTGAATTTTTTAGCAGTTTCATCCCATGACAAACATTCCTAACCAGATCCAGATTGCTGTAATGTCGGACAGATGTTCCTTTAACACTGAAACATTGGACATTGTTGATATTGCACGCACTTTCAATCATTTCTGACACCAAACTATTTGCATTCATACAAAGTTATACATGTTAATTGTTGTTGAAATATGGTTTTCTTGTGTGTGCTAGATGCATTCGTTACAAATGAACTAGCTCTGGGATAGACGCTGAGTCTTTCTCTAGGTCCAAAAGGAGCTCCCAGGAGAAAGTAGGATAACTCTTTGGCCTACTTTTCTTGACATAGAAGGAATTCTGCCTATTGGATTTGTAATCTCATTCTCTTACCTAATTCCCTGGATTACTGTCCTGAAGAGGACCAGTCACTTCATTACATTGAGTGTTACTCTAATACACAAACATTCCTGCAGTCATTCACAAAAATGCAAATTCTTTCAATATATTGTAAATAGTCAGCAGGCTAGTTATTAAACTTATTAAATGAATTTAATATCGCTTTAACACCTTCTGGTCTTGTAGATCATTATGCAGGTCATGTTCATAGCTTTTGTCCTTTGGCTAAAGCTTTGAGCAGTAGCTCTAGTAGTCTGAAATTAGAGCCAGGTTAAATTTATCCTTGAGTTTGTTTTGAAAAGTTCCACCAAAAGCTGTGGGTGGCGTTAATTGTAGTCTTGAGAAACGATGTCTCTTTATGGCTTCACTTTGTCCTGTGACGTTTTTGATGGAGGCATACAGAAGTAAAATAGGGGTCGGTCATTGAGGAAGTAATAGCTGTGAAATATTCTGTGTCTTTGTGGAGCTGTCAGAGATCTCATGAGTTATCCAGTCCTGCTTCCTGTAGTTCACATCAGAGTTCAAAGGTGGAAAAAAAAAAATCCAAATGCGTTTTCTCTTTCTCTCTCACATGCACACACAGGCTGTCAGATTTTCCTCACATTGCTCTGATAAAGGACGGATCACTGGTTTATCTAATCACATCTTCTTCTGTTACGCAAGCGTGCATCCCGTGTGGCAGAGCTGTGCGTTTGTATGGGATTGTTGGACCAATTATCTTCCAGTTAATAGAACTGAGAGGTCAACAGAAACAAACTAGCTCTGAATGAAAGGAAAGAGCACAGCAAATGTGATGAACCCACTTTAACGTTATTGCTGAGGCATAAAATTGTCTCTGTGTATTTCATGTAAATAATGGATTCCATTTAATTTTTACGTTTGATTGGCATTCACATATATTCCAATCCTTATTTACAAAGGTGAATTGATTGATTTGATTGATTGATGAATTGATTGATTGATTTTCCATTTGATGTTTGATTTGTATATTATTGGTTTGAGCATTTGCATAATCAGTAATATGTATTTTTGATTCTGTTATGTAGAACACAAGGTGATTATTGTGGGGCTGGACAATGCTGGGAAAACCACTATACTTTATCAGTTGTGAGTAACGGATATTTTATTTTCTTTAGACTATTTATTGCTTTTTTTTTTTTGTTTTTTTTTTAGTAAAGAGTCAGTTTCATACAATAGAACAGAATAGTCTCAATTGCCACACACCTGAGCCATACAATACACAAACATTACAATTAATTCATTATTTATTCAATATCATGTATGGTGTATATATACAGCAAGGTAAAACAATAGATACAGACACTGTACTGATTAGGCAAAGGAGGTTTCAGTGTGGTAATTAATGTGAAATATAGACTGCATCTGTGTAGTTTGTTTCATCTGAACCTGTTTTTTGTGCAGTTTAATGAATGAGGTGGTGCACACGTCTCCTACAATTGGCAGCAATGTGGAGGAAATAGTGGTGAAGAAAACCCACTTTCTGATGTGGGATATTGGTGGTCAGGAGAGTCTCCGCTCCTCTTGGAACACATACTACTCCAACACTGAGGTAATGCACTTACACACTGCACTGCTGGAGGCTGAACCTGTTTGAGAAAGGGATGATTGTATTAACAGATTTGAAAACTTCACACACTTCTCACTTCATGTAGAGGGGACCTTTAGAAATAAGGGGATTACGTTGATTGATTTTTTTTTTTTTTAAAGCGTGAAATGGATGAATATAAAGCATCTTACTGAGTGATTGTCTAGTCGGTGTGTGTCACCAATCACAAACAGCCTGTACATTGTAAATGTGACCACCGGTTGGAAGAGAGAAAAAACAGATGTATGGTCACTGTTTACAATAAACAAAGCAAGGATGAATTTTCTGCATTTTGTTCTAGGCCTGTATTTGTGTTCACAGAGACCTAAAAAAGTGAACAGGCAATCTTTGGAGAAAGATGTAATGGGTTGGGAACATGACTTGAATCCGCATCTCCCAAATGAGCATGACAGCATAGTTTAATTTTATTTGTACAGCACTTTTTTACAATACACATTATTTGAATGCTGCTTTATAGATAATAAAAAATAGAAGAGAAAATGATTTTGGTTTGTATATTGCCATTGAAAAGTTTGGGTTTAATTGTTTTTTTATTTTATTTTTATTTTTTTTTTTTGGAAAAATATTTTATTCTCACTAAGGATGCATTTATTTGATGAAACGGTAAAAAAAAAAAACCAATTTTGTGGAAAAAAGTCTTCAGTGTCACATGATCCTTCAAAAATCATTGTGATATGCTGCGCGCAAAACTTTTTTTTTTTTATTCTCAATGTTGAAAATAGTTGTTATGCTGAATAATATTGTGGAAATTCTTTGAATGTTCAGGATTCTTTGATGAATAGAAAGTTCAAGAGAACAGCATGCATTTGAAATTAAAATCTTTTGTAACGTTATAAGTGTCTGTACTGGCTTATGAATTTAACACATCCTTAAGTATTAATTTCTTTCAATAAAATCTTACTGACACAAACATTAGAACAGTAGTGTACATGCTCCGCCACATATTTAATAATGCATTATTTCCGCATCAAATAACCTAGAGTTTTTGCAATCTTAACAAAGAATCATCTTTTGTTGAAGTTTTTTCACTTCATAATGTTTTCAATATCAAAATAAACCTATTTTTTTCTAGAATGTCCTCCTACAGACATATTTAAATTGATATTTTTAGTATCAGTAACCAGCACCACATAGCCTACTATAATAATAGCATTCTTTAAGGTAGTATGTTGAGATGGTTTCTGAGTAACAGCTGTGTGTTCAGTCTTCTATGAACAATAGTTTGAACAACAGTTGTGCACAGCGGTAATTCCGCCAGACCTTAGCAGCTGGTGTCTGATTCAGGGTTCATAATTCAGGGTTATACAAAGAGGTTTGAATGGCGAGACCCCTGCCTTTCATTCAAAAAATGTGCGTATGAGATTTGTGGTGTAGCCCTGCTGTCAAGCTCTATTCAGGAGCACTCGTTCTTGAGACCATAGATACATGATGTCTGCCAAGGACATGCACGCTGAGCAACAAACAACTCTGTGGCCTTGCTAAACTTAGAAACCACCCCTGAATGCAAGTGCAATAGTATGCTGTTTGACATCTGATAATAAAGCTTTGTGTGTGTGTTTTCTCTCGTAGTTCATCATACTGGTAGTGGACAGTACTGACAGAGAAAGACTAGCCATTTCTAAAGAAGAGCTCTACAGGATGCTAGCACACGAGGTAATGTTTTAACATTTACTGCACATGGAACATGAATATAAATCCCATCTCAAAAAAGCTACATTTTGAGTCTGTTTTTCAGTTGTTGTTTTCTGTCTTCATTCTTTCAGGATCTGCGCAAAGCTGCAGTGTTGATCTTTGCTAATAAACAGGACATGAAGGGTTGTATGTCTGCAGCAGAGATTTCCAAATACCTTACCCTCAGCTCCATAAAGGATCATCCCTGGCACATCCAGTCCTGCTGTGCGCTCACTGGAGAAGGGTAAGACCTGCAGTATGGACACAGAGATTAACTCTACTAGCTTGTAGGTGTTGTATGGTGTAATAGATTAATGACTGCAAAACGTACAGTCAACCCAAAAATACAATCAACCCAGGCTCACTGGAAAAACATGCCCCTATCTATATTTGTAAAAAATCTAAAATGTATCTAAACATTCAATTCACTGCAGTTTCCAGCTGAAATGAACACTAGTGACAGTAAATCACCAACAACTTTATTTCTTTCCACCCGAATTATGATTATGGGGAAGATTATAGATTAATAGATACTTCTTTTCATACAGTTCTTTGCATAATACTATATTACAACCTCAGAAGACTTGTACTGTAAACTAGTACGTTTTGATGTTTGCATCGCATAATCAACTCCATATCTATGGCTTTTCTGACAAAGTAAACTTGCTTGGTATTACTAGCTCACCTGGTATTATCTAGTGTTTTTATCTCATGTTTAGTTTTGTTGATACTATTGCTCAGGTTTAGTGTAGGTGGTTACATTATTTTCAAATGCGATAGGGTATTAACCTTTTATTACCACTCACGTTTTGGTCATTTTGTTTCTGAGCTTCCATGATACATACCAGAGGTGTAAAGAGTACCTGAAAACCATACTTGAGTAAAAGTACAGATATCTTACAGTGAAAATTACTCCACTACAAGTTACAAGTCACCAATTCCAAAACAACTTGAGTAAAAGTATTAGAGTATCTGATTTTAACAGTACTTAAGTATTTTACGTATAATAAATATAGGCTCAAAGATGCACAAGTCAAAGAGACATGCCAATCAAAAACTGTAACGTTGTGGAGAAGCTGGGGAAACAGGCAGAGGCAAGAATCTGTGTGCAGATATTTCATGGAAAAGCTAGAACAAACAATAAGCCAAAACCCAAAGGGAACAAAGAACAGAATGATGGGCAAACAGACAACCATTACATTCAACAACTCACAAAGAACTAAAGAAACACTAGGGCTGTATATACAGTATACAGGAGGCTAACAAGCTGAACAAGATAAGGTACAAACTGACTACAAGCACCACGGGAGACAGGAAGTGACATAAAAGTCCAAGACAAGGCACAGAAAACGCAACAAAAACAAGAAAGAGCTGATTTGTGAGGAGAGCAATCACGCTTATTTTCTGAAACCAAAGTAAAACTGAACACCTCAAAACTGCAAAAACAATATCCTTCAAAAAGGTCTCTTCAGTCTAACGGATAAATAAAATAATGTTTAGTAAAATTAAAAAGTCAAAGTCTTCTTGCACTGGATGTGCTGGTTTCTGCCTCATTGGGAGCTGCAGTCATGTCCTCATCTCATTTATAAAACACCTGTGATTCACAACTACTGGCTAAGAAACTCACATTCACGTAAAGTAGCCTTGTTGACAAGTTTGGGTAAGGGCAAAATGCACAAGATATAGTACTTTCAGTGCCCTGTAGTTGGCAATATCACATCTTTTGTAGCATAAATAAACTGCTGCAGAAAAGCTAGGTGCCATGCAAAATGTAATGTGTAACTGCAACACTCATTTCAAATGTAGTGGAGTAAAGAGTACAGATACTCATTTAAAAATGTAGTGAAGTAGAGAGTAAAAGTTGCCAATATCTTTGATTCTCAGTACAACTTCAAAGTACCCGAAAAGATGCTTAAGTACAGTAATTAGTTACATTTACTGAAGTACTTTACACCTCTGATACATAAAACAACCAACATAAAAGTTGCTAGATTTGCATACATCTGTTTTGATTTTAGCGCCACTCACTGGACATGTCACGAAACATACAAGAAGCAAAGTGATATTATTTTGATGAAATGTCGCCACAGGCATGTTTTTCCATTGAGCCCGGGTTTATAGTACAGTACCGGTACAATAATCCAAAAAAAGGTCAGACCATAAAAAAAAGTAAATAGTACTTCTGAAAAGGCTGTACACTGACATGAGAGTATCATCTCAGTAGCCTTGTTTGTTCTACTTAGAATGTGCTTAAAACATGAATTGCCTAATAACCTTGTTATGTATAACAAGTACATTATAATGCCATGAGGTTGTGTGTTGTAGCGTTTAAAACTATTAATTTTGCTGTTAAAGTTTTATTTTTACATTTTATAGGCATTGGTGTAGAATTTTAATATTGACCATGATATAGGGCTGGGCATTATGGCCAAAAAAATTATCACAATAAAATTTTTCATATCAGTCGATATAGATAATTATCATGATAAAGTTCAAATCTTTATAACCTCACTTTTATATGGTGAAATGTAATTATTCTGACTGTTTGAGGTTTATTAAAATTAACCACTGGTCTTCCATAGTAGCATACATTTAGATCATGGTAACCACAGTAAAAACCACACATATTGCACCTCAATACAATGGTAAAAATGTATCTATATTGTTTCTAGGTATTTCTATGAAAAACAAAAAGGTAGTCTATACATTTGGTATAAATGCACAGACACTATAGCATAATCACAAAAAAGACTAAGTAAGTAATTATATTCCCTTACTCCTTTAATACATTTAATACATGTCTACATTAACAATAATATCATAAAATTTCATCTGGTTTTAAACTAGTTTATATCACAGAGTCATTTATCAAACATTTATTGAACTCTTGTTATCGTTTTATCGAGGAAAATTATATCGTGATAATTAGCGTTATCACCCAGTCCTACCATGATATGTAGTTTATGCATCGTACTGGCAAGAATTGTACTATTGGTGCATCTCTAAACATTTTTTGTGGGTTGTTTTAGGTTGTGTCAAGGTTTAGAGTGGATGACCTCAAGGGCTGGGCTCAGATAGCCTCTGATTCTACTTGTTGGACTGATTGACAGTTATTCCCATCTCCTCCGGTGGCATCGCAGGCTCATCCCATTGGCTGCTTATGTTTTATTTTTAATCTCTTAATCAGAATTGCCACTCTGCAGCTGAACTCTCTGGACACCTACCTCAGCTGGGATTTATCAGTTACGTGAATCTGGTTTGACGGTCTTGTCGATCAATACTATGTCAGGAATGACTGGATTTTGTACTGGGAGTATAGCGGAAGATCTTCAAAGTCTAAAGTATTTGAGCTTAAAGAGAGGCACTACAGTGCTAGTATGTGTTTGTGAGGCGGGACTGTGTTTTTAACACTGGCAGTGGAACAGATGTTCTCCAGATAAGTATATTAAGCTAATCATGTATGATGTTCTTTAAATCTACTGGGAAGAAATGATTTGAAGGGTCAAAATGTTACTTTTTCACATGGGGAATCTTTGGGTCAATTATTGTCATTGTTTGTTTGTTTTTGGTTAAGCTTTTTGGGTATCAAGTGTTTAAAGTGCCATTGGTACCCAGCAACACCACTACATATCATGAAAACACTTGAGCATATCACTTAGTACACATTACCTCAAACATTTAGTTACAGTAGAGGGTGCTGTTACCATTTCAGACATGGCCATTACAGCTTGAAACACCATTTATGTGAGATACAATTTAAAGAAGGTCACCAGGTATGATCATCGCTGTACGATAAAACAGAGTGACTTCTTGTTTTTCAAGCATATTTTTATTGAAATGGCACACATTAGAAATCAGCAGTTGGCTTGATTTATTGAAATGTCTGTTACAGATGCGTGCGTGCGTGTGTGTGTGTGTGTGTGTGTGTGTGTGTGACCAACATCACTGCAGGTGAACTAGCATGTTTTTGTCTGTGTTTTAAGTAACCATTCTCCTTGCTGGAGTGTGGTTATAGCATAAAGGCCCTTCAGTTATTATGAGGAAATAATGTTCAAAAGTAACTCAGTATTATGATTTTAAAAAAAATTCTATCCCAACCCACTTGGTGCAAATATTCACTGCAGATGAACTTCACTGGTCAACTAGCCATAATAACTGTGTCTATTGCTATGTAAGTGATTGTCGTTTTACTCAGATTTGTTCAGCTCTGGACTTTTTTTTTTTTTTTTTTTTTGTCATCCTATTTTTCAAGTTACATGGTACAGTTTGAGCGCATGAGCATTAGTTCTTATTTGTTTGTGTGGTGATTTTGCCAATATGCTTATTGGTTCTAGCTCAAACTCCTTGTTTTCACTGATTTTTTTTTTTACATCCTCTCCATGCCCTGTGCTCAGTTAAGGGGAAACCCTTGCAAGACCTGTATGCAGAGACTACAAATTGGTGCTCTCACTGACATTTCCCATCCAACATTGAAATCTATTTGCATAATTGTTATTGGCTTCTGATCAACTCCATGGATCATTCTCTTTCTGTTTTGCAAAGACTTTGTGTGGTGACTCTTTGAGGTCATTAACTGACTGTTGTGGATGTGCTGTTTAACGTTCAGTAAAATTTCACATGGAGACTTAAAGAAATGAATTTGGCTGCTGTGACCATTAACATGAAAGATGTCATTGGTCAGATTTATGTAAAATCTTTTCACAATCATGGTCTGAAGCAGTGTGTATCAGTGTCTGTTATGCATCAGTACAAACCTGATGAGTTTATATTGTATCATACCATGTTGAACGGAGGTCCTTTGGACAAAAACTATTTAAAAGTGGAAATGTGGCTTACCCATCAGAATGGGTCTGATGTGTTTCATTCTGAGTGTAATATTCAATAGTTTCATTGCTGAAGTTCATGGTCAAACAATTTGGTTCTCAGATGTGCCATTTCTAAATGAGCAGGTGAAATCAGTAGCAACTTTCCTAATTCTTATAGTTTTATAATAAAAGCTTTTATTTTGAAACTGGAATTGTTATTGTTGCATTATTTGGTCAAATATGCTGGTTTCAGTTTTATTTATTTATTTATTTATTTATTTATTTTTTTATAAAGAGTGCCTGTTTTATAGACTCCACAGCCTTGGATTTGTCTTGTGTTTCCAATTGGAAATTGTCCATGCTTGCACTTTCAATCTATTTCTATATAAATTGGAATTGATTTTGATGTAAATTGTCCATATGTTGAGTCACAAAACAAAAAAATCTTGTAGGATAAAGGGGCACTTTAATAAATCAGTGAATTACAGTTTTATTTTGAGGGGCTTTAGCTTTTTATTTATATGACAATAAACAGGAATATAGGTCTGAGACTGGTACATGACAGATTGGACTCCAATCCAACAACTCTTATGTCTTTTATTGTCTTGTGATGTATTTTTATTTTTAATCCAGTCCCCAGAATCTTCAAAGCTTCTGGAGTTCACCATTTGCTGACTTGCTAGTTTCATGTAAAATATATAAAATTGATTTGTGGCTATAAATCTCTGTGTAGTCACCACAAAGTCCATTAGTTAATTTATTAGGTTGTAAAGCTGCTATCTGTGCCTGTTGCTATAAACACAATAAGTCTTAACTTTTTAAATGTAGTAAACAATATTAATTAAAAAGCTAAGAAGGCTAAAAATGATGATGCACAACATTAAACTGACATGTTTAAGGTTATTTGTTTTATTACAAGTACCGGAGGTACATAAAGAGGGCCTTTGAATGTCAGACAAAGGGAGGCCTTGAAATCAAACAGGGTTAAGAACCACTGATCTACTGTACGTACTATCAAAACATAAAATTAAAGAATCATCCGTTCATTAAATACGTCCATTTTTAATGATC
Source organism: Spinibarbus caldwelli (assembly GCA_039654775.1). NCBI lineage: Eukaryota > Metazoa > Chordata > Actinopteri > Cypriniformes > Cyprinidae > Spinibarbus > Spinibarbus caldwelli. Next base: position 23,311,983 of record CM077221.1, on the reverse strand, counting down.
AGATGGAAGGGAAATTAACCACACTCAGAACAACTCTCCAGATGCCAGATAACTGTAAGACACAAGATGTGTGAAATATTTTAACACTTGAGTTGAATAACTGTTAACTGTTTCCACCACATCTGCCTTCTTGATGCAGCACCATCACTGACAAACAAGCCACACAAACTCTTTGTAAACACTCAAAAGTTATCTGAACATTGAAGAACAGGACGTTTCTCTGTACTAAATTACATTTGAGCTATGTAGGCCTATAACCTGTATATCTATATATATATAACCTAAGGGACTACTTGAAAACTAATGGGTAATTTTTTAATGTCATGTTCAATACCTGTATTTATGATTGCGTGAGATACATTGTCTCGTCAATATTTGATTAATATTCCGAAATGCGCACTTTATGCTAAAATAAGAGAAATTGCAATTGTGCATTTTATCCACTAGGGTGTGATATTGTCTCGTGTCAGTGCAGCACTTACGCATAGTCAGACAATATTGTAATATAGTCATAGAAAACGCAAAGGTGAGATTCAATTTTCTGACATCCATTTTGCCTTTCATCAGCCTTGCGTGCTTCTCTTTGTATTTCACGCTTGCAGAACGCTTTAGCTAAGGTTGAATGTAATTAATCAATCTATCAAGGCAATCATAGCCTGTCACTTGCTGTAATGATCTAGGCCTATCAAGTATTCCAGTAATATAAGGTGCAGTGCTTTCTTCAAACTATGTGTAGCCTAATCATTACAATTTCAGACTGTGAATTATATGGTCAAGATAATGCACACTTAGCCTTCTGAAGTAATGGCTTACATTGCATTAGGATCAAGTGGAAATCTATGTCATACTGATGCTTTGTTCTCTGGAGACTGGGTGATTAGGAAACCTGCACACCTATTCAAAATTTAGCTGGTATGGAAATTCTCCTTAAAAGGGATAGCTCAACCAAAAATTACAATTCTGTCATTAATTACTCACCCTCATGTCGTTCCAAACCCGTAAGACTTTTGTTCATCTTCGGAACACAAATTAAGATATTTTTTGATGAAATCCGAGAGCTCTCTGACCCTCCATAGACAGCAATGTAACCTTTTGTTTTCTTTGCACACACAAGTATTCTCGAAGCTTTGTAAAATTACAGTTGAACCACTGATCTCACATGAACTATTTTTAACGATGTCTTTACTACCTTTCTGAGTCAGGGAACATTTCAGTTGTGTTGCTGTCTATGGAGGGTCAGAAAGCTCTCGGATTTCATCAAAAATATCTTAATTTGTGTTCCGAAGATGAACAAAGGTCTTACGGGTTTGGAACGACATGAGGGTGAGTAATTAATGACAGAATTTTCATTTTTTTGGGGTGAACTAACGCTTTAACCTTACACCAGTCTTGATATAATGATTAATATGTCAGAAATGTAAAGTGGAATGGAAAAAAAAGAAGCTTCAACTCGTTTGACCTCAGTTTGAGTTTTTCCCCCAGTTGACACTGTCCTTTTTAATGGTAGGGTATTAAAATTTGATCTATAGACTTAACATAGACTTATGTTGTTAGTTCTTTTAAAAAATATTTAGATTAATAATGTTCTTTTTCTTTAGAAATTCAAAGAGCATTTGTGGACAATGGTATTAATAATATAAATGCCCTAGCAGCACTCACATTTAATTATAACTCTTGTTGTTGTCTAGATCCCTAGAGGTTCACTTTACACTTCCATCTGTTCATTTGTGAGGGCAAATCCTGTACACCTGTTTGCTAAAGTTGAGAAATCACTTAGGAGTCCTCTATCATCATCAGTACGGGTCATAATAACGGGTATCCATGGTAACCCCACTGTTAAAAGGCTGCAGTCTATTCTGTGGCCTAGGTGTAGCTCTGTATTAAACAGAATATTTCTGCCAACAAAGAGAAAGTGAGTCAGAGACATAAAGGAATGGAGGTGAAGGACAGGGGAATCTGAAGATGAAATGACTGGATCAAATACAAAGTGCAGCCTTTCATTTGAACCCTATGAAGGAGAATTGACATATGCCAATATGGGTCTGGTCTGTTCTGGTGCCAGGAGTATCGTTTTATTGCCTGTTAATAGGATGGGATTTTTTTGTCCCAAATTACCTAGGCAGTGCTGGATACAGTTACTGACTGAACTGACAGAATATTTTCCCCTGATTTCTGTCAATGCTGTTCTGTGACTTGGGTCCATTTCTTCATTTGCATAGTTTTAGTTACATCAATAACATTAACGAATCTCTTTTAGGTTATTACTATAAGGTGATCCAAGGCTAAATTTAATTTCCTGAGGAAAATTTAATTCTGGCTAAAGCAATTAGACCTAATATGTTCCCCTATCACTAATTCATCACTGGGGACTATCAAGTCTGTCTGTTGGTTGTCTTTGCTATTTTGGTTACAGGAACCTGTTCTGTGACACTTTTCTTCTGCTTTATTTATGACTGCAATTCCTCACCTTTGTACAAAGAAAGATATTTCTACATGTCCAAACTGAGCTCCTGTATTTTGTGCACAATTTGCAGAAAAAGGTCTATTGTTAAACCCAATTATGTTTAATGTCTCAAACATTACTGATCATTTTAAGAATTTGTGTAAAGGTCATCCAAATATAGAGAATTTAGATGCGCTTCTTGTTTCATTTTCATTCTTTGAAGTCACATGACTGATGTCTTCTTTAAATGGACGGCCAGTTCTTTCATCTAACTTCGGGTTTTATTTCAAGCCTGCCATTTATGTTCTATATCTGGTGTTGTACATTTGCCTTTTTGCATTTTTTGTTCTTTTTTCTTCAGCAGAAGCAACACATGATAAAAGATTAACATGTTACTGTATGTCTTACCATGGACACTGTTGTGCAAACACATTCAAATCTTAAAACATGTAGGCCATTAATCCTGACAGTGTGTGTGTAGCCTTATTAAAGATTAAACAGCTTGTTTAAACTTGTCTGGGTGAGAGATCATAAAAGGTAAGGACATGTCTAGTCTAAAGAAAGAGATGATCAAAGAGGGAGGATGCAATTAAGAATGAACAGTCATTCAAATCATTACGCAGCTATTTTACTGTACATTTACAACATGCAGAAACAGTTGATTGGTGTATCACCATTTGGCATAAATATTCTGAATAATGGTATTTTAAAACTGTAATTGTATTTCTTCTGTTGATCTTTGTTTCTCTTACTGTGCTTCTTGTATCCCTGTTTTCATATTCAAACACAATGCAGCTCTTCCATCTATAAAGCTGCTCAGATTAAATATTTGTCATCATTGTCAGTAACTGAGTGGTAACTGATTAGTGTTCAGCCAAGTGTGATGCTCATACCTGTTCAAAGAAATGAAATTCATGCTCATTTACAAAACATTTGCTTCGAAATTCATGGTGGTTTATTGAGATGCATATAGTTCCCACCTCTCTGTGCCACAAACACTGCAGCCTGGATAATATGATCAAAGCACAGTTATATTTAGATGACTTGTGCACAGTGACACACATCTGTGTGGGTATAAGGGTCAGCTCTGCTGACAGAGAGAATAAAAGTTGTTTTGCTCAAAAGTCTTTTTGAAAGATTCATTCTTCCAGGTGTTTGCAAATAATGAAAAATGAGCTGCATGTAGATATTTTCGCAGAAAATGTTATTAGTACTGTAATTACCAACAATTAATACTAGTTTTCAGATGTTTTAATATACTGTAAGTGACAGTTGACAAAGCACCATGCAATTTGCTATAAATCTGGTTCATTTTTCTTATTTTTTTTCTTTCAAATAAGTAAATAAAATTAATTATTAATTAAAAAATTAAAAAGGGGTCAGTCATTTCATTTCTTTTTATTTTATTTTGAATACTATTGTACTAGTATTAATCTTTGGAAATGCATTTTTAAAAAAATAAATAAAAATTAGTAGGTAAGCTTTGTGACTAGTCGTTCATTCAAAAGCTGCTCTTGTGGTTTCACTGGGGTTGTATGTTTCCTTTTACACAATTGTTTCAAAACACTGGATTATTTATAACGTGTACTGAGAACATTTGGTTTAATAACTTTAATTTAGTTTATTGAAACAACCGTTGTCGCTAAACGTATTTTGAACCAGTTTCTAAACTTAATTTCCCATTCTGTCCCCCATTAATTTTACTGTGGCCTTTAAAATGTTTTACAAACCCTTTGTAAAACTCCCTTTATAAATATGTTCCATATTTCAAACCTATGCAGTTTGTCAGATAGCTAATCGAGCACTTCAAGGAGCAATTTGAAATTGGAAAAGGAATGACCTTGCTGAGTTGGTTATCTTTAATATTTTGATTGAGAAAATATGGTGCTTTTAGCTCAAGCACAAGAGGAATGATGCATGTGTCAAACTTCACTAACTCTTGTATTATTCCTTTCTCAGAGGGAATAACATGCTTTGGACCTTAAAGCTGAACTGTAATCTGAGAACACAATAATAGTAGCCTACTCATTTAAAAGTCATAATTTCAGGTAATGGACAACCTGAATTAGGTATTTTTGGAAAGTGGGTTCCTCGATATAGATGCTTTTCCAATTTATTTGGATCACTAAGCAGTGAACAAATAGTTGTAGTCTTAACAATTACTCCAAAATATCTAGACAGACCTGCCAGTAAAAGACAGATATTGAGGTTACACCACCACCAGAGAAACAAAGAAAAGGGGATCTGAGAGTGCCTGAAATAAATAGTGTGACAACTATTGTTTTATAGGAAGCAGGATTGAAGAGCGGAGGGCTTGTCAGGGTTGGAGATGCTCTGTGCTGCAGAAGGCTCTGGGCAGATGGAGAAGGAGAATGATGAAATGGGTGGATGACCTAAGGAGCAGCCATGGCAGGCTAATAGTTTAGACCTGACAGGTCAGGAATAAATTACATTTATTCAATTCAAAAATCTACAGGGCAGGAGAATGAAACTCCCAGAAGTGGACGATCAGTGACAGCTTTTGTAAGTCTGAGATGAACTCAATGTGTTGTGAAGGAAAAGTGAGGAAGAGCTACAAAATCAGTAGTGTCCATAAGAGAGGGCTTTGCACAGTCTTGGTGTTAATATACACTGTTGAAAAAACCAGCATATGCTGGTTAGATGTGTTTTGAAGCATGACATCTGGTTTAAGATGGTCCTTAGTTGGTCCTGAGCTGGATTAAGCTGGTCCTGAGCTGGCTATAAGCTGGCCTTGAGCTGGTCCTGAGCAGGAGCTGCTTAAGACCAGTTTAGGACCAGCTTAAACCAGCTCAAACCAGCTGCTTCAAAACATACCTAACCAGCATATATATGCTTGACTTTTCAACAGGGTAGACAGCATTATTGTGTTATATTTGATATCATTTTATGAATTCATAAGTGGATATATCTTATTATACCTGTTTTCTTCTTTGTTTCTTCTTCAAAACACAAAAAGTAGATAAAACTCTTTGGCAAGCAGACAATTTTGGTGAGTAATGACTGGAAAAAAAACTTTATTATTTATTTTTTTTTTAAAATATATTGGCCTATTTTTTTATGTTGCACAGAAGAAATAAAGTCATACAGGTTTGGAAACAACATGAGGGTGAGTATAAGTGTTTACATCGTTATTGGGTGAACTATCTCTTTAATGGTCATGTTTGTAGGTTTTTTTTTTTTTTTTTTTTCAGTTTTACAAGACTTTCTCCTAACCGTTCTTAATATGCAGAGCATTTAGGTGAACAATTCAAAGGTTGATTTCTCCAGTGTGCGCATGTCGACAGGAATTTTATTGTGAATGTGTGAGGCTGGTTGAGAGTAGTTTGTTGCGTCTTGTTTTCACTCTCGACGCAGATGTAAAGTGCTTCATTGAGTGTAAGTTTTAGGATTATAAGATAGTGGTGTGCAGAGCGATGCTTCGTGAAACACTGAAACAGTTTAATCAAATGTGCCGAGATTTTTGAACACTGAAGTATTCAGATAAAGAGTGGCACTTCTTACATGAGTCCCGTGGAGGATTAGCATCAACACCCCTAATGAACAGATGGACCACCTATTAGTACGCCCATTTACAGATGTGGGTAACTAATATGTGAGGAACCTGTTTGAAAACAGACATTTTTTTTAGAAAGAAGATTATAAACAATCTTCCTTAATATTGCTGAAAGTATGTGTAAATGCCTGAAAGCTTATTTAAACACAGATCAACGCTTAATACACTGTCTGTCTTCTGTTGTGTTGTCTGTCTTGGTGACTGACATAATAATTAGTGTGCATTAAGTGAGAACACAGCCAATTAAATCTCCTGGCGCTGACAATCAATAAACCCAACTAATCACATAGACAGAAAGTTACATCCCTGGTGACACAAGGTTTGTTCTTCAGTTGGACTATTAAGGATATGTGTGTCTTAAGACTCCATTATAACTACCCACTGTCTCTGGATCTCATCACTCACAGGAGGATTATTAGTATACTCACCTTCTATTTGACCAGCTGTTGTTATCCTACAATAGCCCATTTCAGAAACAGGTGTCAAGTTTATTAGTAATGATGTGAAGCTGATTTAAAAAAAAAAAAAAAAAAAATCTTTATGTATTATTTAATTTTATTGTTTATTATTTAATCCCTAATTATTTTTTATTATTTAATTATTTATTCCTTATTCTTATGTGTTATTTTGCACTTGAAGGTTATTCTGATTTTATTCCGGCCAACAGAGCTTCTGTTCTATCACATCCCATTAATGATTTTTCCATTTTAGTCATTGATTCATGAAAAAAGAAATTATAGCTGAATGAACATTTGTAAAGCCGGTGCAGGACAGAGGGTGGAACTAACGCTTGATTACATTGCCATCTTATTTTCCATTCAGTGCTATTTCTTCCTGAAAATGAAGAGAATGTAGATAGCAACAAATTTCTGTTAATAATTGTTTAAATTGCTTTATGTCTTCACCTAAATGTGTTTGTTTAACTCACGATTGTAAACTTGGGTTCTTATTGCACAGAATATTGTCTTAAAGTAGTAGATTACATTTTACTGTCACTTTATGTTTAACACACTTTGACATCAGGCACACACACACACACACACACACGCACACGCACACACACACACACACAGTGATGCATAATGAAAGAAAGCAGGGCTATTGTGTAAGAGCCAGTCATTTGCACGAGTGTTCTGTGAGACACGGCTGTTCGTAGCACAAAGTCGAGGTTTTACAGTAGACTGACACTCTTTGGATTTTAAGGATTTATGTTTCGTGGATACTAAGGTGTGAGTGTGTCTGTCGACGTTTGTGCTTATGTAGATATGAATGAGCTACTGAATTGTCTGTCGGAGAGCTCAATGAGGGCGTACGTGCTCAATGAATGTACGTGCAGGCCTCATTTCTGCTGTGTGTCCTGGCGAGTGTATCATCTACACCATGTCTGCCTGAGGAGTTTACTTGTGCGAGGGGCCGCTGTGTATCTGAGGAGCATGTGTGTGATTTCAGAGAGAACTGTGAAGATGGCAGTGATGAGACTAACTAAGTATTAGTCTGTAAGTTTATTCATAGTCTTATCTGTTCTTCAGCTCCTTTGTCTGCTCTTCTATTTGTGTATGTTTCCTGTGCTTATGCAGGAAATTCTTTGACAGTAATGGACTTTTTTTTCTCTCTGTTGACAACATGATTTTAAATGCTCCTAAAGGCCCTCATGTGTAAATAGTGAGATTTATGGCACACGCATAAAGGAGCGCACTGGGAGGTCTTACGGCAGTGCTTTTATAATATTGATTTAATCCTTTTGGGGCTTTTAAAAGGCAGAACATTACAGAATTGAGGTTGATGTATTAGGGTTGACCACTATTGCTTTTGTTTTGTACCTTCATCCTTTTAATGATGCTAAGAAAAGATTTTCCATTAGCATTTTCATCTTATGACGTCCATGTAAACACAGAACATTATATTATACAACTTGTTTTTTTATTTATTTTGCATCTCCTGAATCTATTTTGTGACACCAGATTTTAAGTCAAGCGCCTATTAAATGTGTTATGATGGATGCTGTGCTGAGTTGCATGTTTTTAATGGTGTCTCTGTAACAGATTTTAATTTATTAGCAGACACCAGTGTTTATTTGATGGCCTGATTAAACTTTTGACTTTCCTCTCATACAGGCTCGCAGCTTGTGAGATGTGGTTTTGAGGAAGGTTTCTGTGGTTTTCAGCTTCAAAATGAACATCATATTTGGTTAAGAGGATCAGGTTTGAGCTGTCCTAGTACTGAGACAGACCACAGAGAAAATGTTACTGGTATGAAAACAGTTCATCTTACATCCATATTGATACTTTTTAACTCTATAAAGCCTTTCAAAGTTTCAAATTTGATACATGAATTCCTTTAACAACCTCTAATTATGAGCATGATCAAATGTTTCTATAAAACCTGTAGTACACAATCTTCTACATGCCTTCCACCCTATAACTGATAGTACATTCTAAATTACATTATTGCATATTTTTTTGCATATCAGTTTGGGTCTTTTCCTCCTTGAGTGTAAGCACCATATTCTCATTATACAGTGCTATACTAAATGTTAGTTAGGTTTAGTTTTATACTGTATTTCCTGACTTCTCAGGACACTCTTTAATCTCTTTTGTCAGGTCACTGCCTCTACATACACTCCAAAAATGCAAGAGGAATCACTGCTGAAATATACTGTCCTCTCTTCCAGCCTTCACATACATGCTGGGTACAGAAAAAACACGACTAAACTTCTTTTGGTGTTGTATGTCATTGTCTATCCTTAAATTAATTCTTAAAAACGTCTTTTTAGAGCAAGCTCGAAACACAAATTTCCATAATATATACACTACTGTGTTATATATTGCTTTTATACTACTGTTCAATAAACAAACAAACAAAAAAAATAGACTTTTAGACACAATATTGCCAGTTACTTTGTTTATTTTTGCTCTACCAACAAAAATAGTTCAGAACGAAGCCACAGCAGATTCAGTGTTTATGAACAAATTGGTTGAATGAATGATTCAGTGACTTACTCTGGTTTGGTTCCTGAATGAATAGGCTGACTGAATGACTCATAGATGTAGACACTTGTCACCACTGACCGATGTAAAACCTGCAAAAAGATTCGCTGACAATTCATCACCACTAATGCACATACTGATATTCTGTCTCGAACTAACACAGACAAGCGGGGTGATAAAAACAATGAAAAGTCCCAGTCTCAAATTATATAGCCTATTAAAAGAATTATATGAACAATTTTAGTAGTTCAGTAAATGAACCAATTCAATATGTTTGTGTTTTTGACATGAGAGACATACTGCAGAGTTTACCACAAACCATAAGCAGCATCTTGTTAAGTGCTTAGCTCAAGCCCTCGATTATGTGTGTAGAGCACTTATCCACTGCCATGGCTACACACTCTTATTGACAGCAGAGAGTTATGCATAGGCTGTCAGAGCCCTGACACAGTGGGTAGTGCATGCACTCATTGTGATCTATGGTTTTAGATTCTCCGTTATCGAATATGGAGTAATTCACTTTGAGTGCTTCTCTGCTTAAACAAAAATAAGATGACATTGAACTTGGCAGTAAGATGCAATAACATAACCTCTCTTTACAACAAAACTGCTTTGAGTATGAGATGCTTTCAGCATTTATTTAGTCTCATTTGGCCAAACGCTGAATGTCTTTAATGTTTCTGCTTTAAAGTTCAGTGTGTAATGAAGCGAGCAATGCACCTCTTGAATTCTTTGTTCATATAGCATTTTTTTTTTTGAGGGATTTATATTTTCTCTCTCTCTGTTGTCCTTTCCTTTGAACAGCTAACTTTCTATCGGCACATTGGGATACTGGCAGGGGCTTTGCGGGATCTGATCCAGACGATTCAAATCTTCGGGAGAGATGCAGGAGGTTTGGTTTCTGTCCACCTCCAGTCCCTATCCACACACTCTTCCCTGGATGCGAACAGTGGTGGTGTTAAACAGCGGAGAGGAGTTTAAGGTTGGTGTGCATGTACTGTATGAGGGGTTATGTGTTTGGGGGAAGGGGTATTATTGTTTTGTGAAGTAAGTGAAGTATGTATGGTGTATAGTTTAATCAGTAACATAAAATCACTGTGAATCTACAGGTTGTGATTAGAGGATTGATATTCAGCAGCAGTGACCCATATGAAGCTGTAGCGATTGACGATGTGTCCTTCAGCAGAGGATGTGTGGTAGCAGTAGGTGTGTGAACACTAATATGTCTTCTCAAGAGTGATTTTTTTTGCAAATCAACCTGCACAGTCTGGACTGTTTCAGGGCGCCGTGTGTATCCAATAAGGCTGCCTAAATCCACCTAATTTGATTGTTCACCTAAAAATTACATTTGTCGTTACAAATCTGTATGACTGCCTTTCTTCTGTGGAACATCAGTATCAGTCAGGGGTGTCACTAGACCATTTTTACTGTGAAATACCACTGTGCCCCAGTAAAAAAAAAATTACTGATAAATCCTTATGTCAGTGGGATTGATGTATACTGACCTGAGAATCATTTTGTTTGATAATACTTCAGCAATCAAGTCACATGTGTTTTCTATTAGCTGTCTCGAATCAGAACTAGCAATGCTCTAACATTAAAAAAGTCTTAGATGCAGTTTGAGCGTGCATCCTGTCAGAGAAAAAACAGGTGTTGCTCAACTTATAGTTAGCAACAGTTAAAACTGCCATGTATATATACTGTATCTTGTCTCTTTTGTACAATGGTTTTGCAAGGAGATGCATTTGTGCAACATATACTTTTGCGAAATGGAACTTCTAGCCAATTGTTAAGTTATGTTTTTATCTCAAGAAGCGTCATGCTATATGAAAATGTGTCTGCCTGGCCTATGCCTTTAAAGTGTTGCAAATGTTTAGATTAAAGTAGAGATAGACTAGCTTACTTCTTTGAGAAATGTTGCAATTTTTAGTTTGGACTTCTGTTAATGTGAACTTAGTAACTGTGTCAAAAGTTACACATCCTCTACATGGGTAGCCATAGCAACCAGGCAACTGCAGTCCCCTGCTTACATAAAGAATTGTGTGTACGTGTATGAATGTGTTCACAGTGTTTGAAAAAATATGGAAGTTCTAAAGGAGGAGACTTATTGCATTAATGCGAATTTTATGCAGAACTATATAATGGAAGTTTGTAACACATTTGTGCCGCATCTCAGGTGAAGACTTTGCTCGCTGTTATTTTTTTGATTTATTGCTTATGAGTTTTTTGTTTTAATAAAGCGAAGCCATTTCAATGGTGATGCGTTTAAACCTCTCTTAAAACAAGACTCGGAGTGATTTAATTAATTAATAACTTATTATCTGAACCTGAAAAAGACTTCTGTGGAGCCCTAAGGAGTTGGGGATGGAGGAGGGTAATTGCTCCCGAGCAAGCAAAAGCTGCTGAATAATACTGAATAGCGCTTATGTAGGGATGCCGTGATAGGTGTCATATTCCTATAGGTAGATGTGATCAGCTGAGAGTCAGCTGATGCAAGCTTGACTCACGTGACCTGCCAGAACTAATGCTACGCTTGATTTCAGCCAAAAATGAAAATTCTGTCATTAATTACTCACCCTAATGTTGTTTATTTTGAGTGAACTGTCCCTTGAATTGTTTGCAGCGGATTCTCATACTGCAATAATAACAGGATATTTTATAAAAGAGCAGTGGATTAAGAGGATGTTTACCTACAGTTTATTGTAGGAAATAAAATTTGCAAATGTCTTCTATCCTTTGTCAATGATCAAACAGCTCTTTATTGCACATGCAGCTTGTGAAGGAAACTGTGCTTCAGGTAAAGCCGATTTATACATTTAGATACAAAACAGTATTAAAAAGGGTCTCAAAATATGGACACCCTTTTTTGATGGAAGGCTTGATTAGGCCTTTTACTGATGAAAGTCTGGAAATTCCCCTGATATCATCAGTACTTATGCTTCATTGAAGTTATCAAGAATGTACCAATATGCTCCTCCTTCAGATATCCATGTTTGGGTTATAATGTAGCTGTTTGTAAAGGCACAAAGATCAAGTTATGTGATGCCTTTGCTCAGATGAAATTTCTGAAGGGTGTGAGGTGTAGAGAGCTCAAGAGATGCAGGAATATAAAGCTGTAAATAAGGTCTAATACATTTACAGGATGGACTGGGACACCAGAGGGACAATAGTGACAGGCAGAAGGGAACATCAGCAGCTTTCTAATTTACAGTTCAGCCCAAGATAGAAAGAGGGAGAGACATCAGTTACATTTTTAATTTTGAGTATATATAACTGCCATGACAAAATCCTGGTTGGGTTTTATTATCTTCTGAAGATTTTATAGGTCTACATTTTAAGATGTAATTGCTGACACAGCTTTGCAGTAAGTCAATAATTTTTATTTTACACATTTGTCACAAAAAATGCTTAACTATTTTTGAGAAAAGATAATCTTGCTTTATTTTCTACGATAAATACAGATCTGCACAGAACAGAACAGAACAAGGTTGATTTTCTATGGCTAAGTGTTTCAAAGGGATGTTTATGTGTTTAGTTGTAAGTGTGTGTGTGTTACGATACCGCATTATTGTGATTTATATCAGCAGTACCCTGGACAGTCAGATTAATCATAATAATGTGCCCATGTTCAGATCTACATCACATGACACCGTTAACAGAGGTGATAATGCAGGAAGGAGCTCTAAGCCACTCTTCACTTTATGAGTCCCATCTTGACCTTTTGCTTACCTTTTCTATGAAATATGTATTTTGGCTTTATTGTTTTCTCCAGAGACTGACATCAAGGCACCTCTTCCAACTCAGTGCCCCCGTCTCTGTCTGTGGGGTGCAAATGTCTGTGTAGATGGAGTGAAAGTGTGTGATTTTTCATTAGACTGCCCCAATGGAGAGGATGAGGCCAAATGTTGTGAGTATCCATCATATATTTAACGTAACCGTGTGCACAGCCATTTGTAAATTGAATGTCCTGCAGGTGTTATTCGCTTACAGTTATTTTTTACTGTAGAAATAGCTTACTTAAGAGACTGGAGTAAGCTAGACTGAGAGACTGGAGACTCAAAGATCAAAACAGCTTAAAGCTGGCATGATTTCACTGGAACATGAACCATGTCACTGATTAAGAAAATACTTCTTTTAATTTTTTTTGGTGTACAATTACTTAAAAACCCATAATTGAACATTTTGTCATCATTTACTCGCCCTCATGTTGTTACAAACCTGCTGTATATGGCTTGCTTTCTTCCTTGGAACATAAATAAGATATTCTGAAAGTTTTAACTGTTTTGTCTATATTTTGAAGGGTGGTTTTATCCTTCCATTTATTGTTTCATTATTATTTCATAATGGTAATTTGACTTTCAGCGGCACAGTGTGATTTCGAGTCTGACTCATTTGGCTGGTCTGAGCTTGTCAAGGGGGATGGATTTTAATGGGTGAGAGGTTCAGCTAATGAAGTTGCCACAGATTATTTAGACCAAACACCACGCCAGGACCACTCTACTAATACAAGTGCAGGTGAGGGCACTGACAAATACACAGACTAAATAAATCATGAAATGATTTTGTCTCGCATTTAATTTACTCTCACTCCCAAAAGATGCTTAATCTGTAGTTCTGACCTATAACCACATTCACTTATTCCATATTCACATTTCAGTTTCTCCATGAAGAACCTTTACTTAGTTTGCAATAGCACTGAAACATTTTTTAAAATCCCATTTAACTTATAATGTTTATCTACAAATCACCAGGGAGTGTAAACTGTGAGAATTAGGCTAGTTCATTTTAGTTTTAGTGCTTTACAAAAGAAAAATAGTGCTGCTTTTCATATTGTGCTCCCATAGGTAATTGGGTTTGGCCTCTGGGTGATTTTCAAATGACAATCAAATTAAATGGAAATTACTGGAATGGTTGCAAATGCCATTTCCATTTTTAGATTTTTGTTAATACTGTTAATACTTCTTTTTCTCCCCCTTCAAGGCCACTTCATGTTTATTTTCAAGAGGAGCAGCAGGTTGTCCCAGTAGGCTTTGCTGCACAGTCCTACATTCCAGCAAACAAGTTCAGATTGCGTCATGACCTTCTGGTAAGGCTCTGACCTTCTGGTAAGGCTCTGGCCTTATCTCTTTCTAAGCTAGTGAAATACATTAATTAAAAATTAAAGGGTTAGTTCACCCCAAAATGAAAATTCACCCTCATGTCGTTCCAAACCCGTAAGACCTTCGTTCATCTTCAGAATACAAATTAAGATATTTTTGATGAAATCCGAGAGATTTCAGTTACATTGCTGTCTATGGAGGGTCAGAAAGCTCTCAGATTTCATCAAAAATATCTTAATTTGTGTACTGAAGATGAATGAAGGTCTTACGGGTTTGGTACAACATGAGGGTGAGTAATTAATGACAGAATTTTCATTTTTGGGTGAACTAACACTTTAATTAAAATATATTTAAAAATATATGTTAGTATTTGCAAACAAAAAAAAAACAAAAAACAAACAAATAAAATAATATTCTTTACTGCAGTATATTTTCCAACATTCAGTGTTTAGATCTTAATATTTACACTGATTGTTTTGCTTACAGGCACTATAATTCTTGCCATTCTGTTGGTGCTGCTGAAATGCACCTGTTGATAGAGGGCTCAGACAGCATCACTATACTTTGGCAAATACTTTATAACCAAGGTAACCAGTGGCACCCTGTAATCATCCAGATTGGCAGGCAGACCAGGCCTTTCCACATCTCAGTTGCAAAACTGAGCCTGGCTATGTATGAAGGAGTCTCCGCTCTAGATGATATTATGTTCCATAACTGCTCCTTGCCCGAGGCTGTGGAGATGTGCCCAACTCCTAATCACCTTCAATGTAGCCAGAGCAAAGCATGTGTGGACTATTGCCAGATCTGTGACCTGATCGATGACTGTGGAGATGGAACAGATGAGGGAAACTGCTGTCAGCATTAGTGGAGTTTTAAATGGTCATTGGAGCAGTTTATATTGTTTGACGTTAGCAGTCTCTTTTTGGTCAAGTTTACAGTGATCTTTTCTTCTCCTATCAGCACTGGAGCTAATGTGTGACTTTGAGGAAGGCCTGTGTAGCTGGACCCAGGAACATGAAGAGGACATGTTTGATTGGACCCGTATCCAATGACCCACTCCCACCTTCAACACAGGTCCATGGAGGTACCACACACAAGCCAGTGCGGATGGCCACTTCCTCTATATCGAATTTTCAGACTCACAGAAGTTCTAAGACACGGCCGTTCTTATCAGTCGGCCTTTTCTCAAAACTCCTCACCGAGGTCCTGAATCCGAACCACCCTGTGTTTTCAGATTCCACTATCACGTTTGGCCAGCATGTGTTTCGTTTGGCTGTGTACATGCGCACACGTAACAGTGGGCGGGGCAACTTGTTGTGGGGTTGCTATGGTGACCAAGGCAACTTTTGGCACAGGAAGATACAGCTGATCAACTGCGCCCACCGCTTTCAGGTGAGATATTAATCAGAATGATGAGGACTGGAATCATTTGCATTTAAATTTGGCACACAAAGTGCCATTAATGCTCATACATGTAACTCTGTTGATAATGCATGCACTAAAGTCTGAGCAATCATAGTAGCTGTCTCAGCAGACACCACAAAGCATGCCGATGTGTAGGCTAGTATTAGCAATATTAAAAATTCTGTTCCAAGCTTATTAAAATATAAATTTTAACTTATAACATGCACTTCCGGTCATTCTTGATATGTAGTACAAAGGTCTGCTTGTCTGTGTTTCCAGACAAAGAATTTTGACGAGTGTAAAAAATTATATTTCAATGCTTTTGCATTCTCTTTTGTGAAAGAAATAATATGAGGTGGGAGGAAAACTTACATTTAAGTGCTTTTGTGAGTTAACGCAACATTTATAAGGAAAACGCAATCCGCTTGTTAAGTTGTGACAAATCCTGTTTCCAAGTTAAAGCCTCTACTCGTTTCAATCGAGAATACGATCTAATACAGCGCTTTATTAGCACTATTCATTTATAGCACACATTTAACAAGCAGATAGCTGGTGGGTTATTTTTTAGCATCTCTTTCTGCTGGTTACATCAGTACGCCAGTAGGTGGTGGCAATTGAGTCTTTATGAGGACGTTTGACTCATTCACTCAACCGATTTGTTCAAATACACATTCAGGAAAGGCTGAATTTGTTTGTGGTTTGTTTGGAGACATTTTCGTTGGAGGAGCAGAAAAATACACAATAACTGGCAATATTGTGTGCAAAATGTAAGTTACTCAATAATAACTTCTTGTTTATTGAACTGTCGAGTAAGGCACGCAGAGCATATTTACATATTCATCTAAACATCGCTGTCATCAGTGTGAACGGCGTTTGGATGTTCATTAACAGTATATCGCTGCAAAGGTATTACGTTCGGTCTCTTGTACATTACGTGTGCATGACTACGAGCAAGTTGCTGCTGCAGTTCACTTAACGGCCACCGGTGTCGCTAATAACAAGGGTTTCTGAATTCTACATATAGCCTGATATAAACAATTTTAAATGCAGTGGTCCTTATTGTTAAGTGATTCGCTTGTTCTTAATGTGTCAGTTTTAAAGGTCTAGTACATTATTTTTTTGTAATAAAATTGACAAGGCATTACCAAAGCATACCATTGCAGTCCACTTATTTTTAGAACATTGTTAGCATATTGTTTTACCATCCAAAAAATGTACACGCTGCAAAATTAAGATAGGCTCTTCTTTCTTTCTTTCTTGCTGCTACAGATTTTAGTGGAGGGGACTGTTTGTGATGACTTCAGAGGAGATATTGCCAAAGATGATCTGTCTTTCCTTGGCTGTCAGCCATATGATGGTAAAGTAAAAAAAGACATGCAATTAGCTTCCAATGAAAAAAAAATCTTAAAATTACATTCTTATTAGGACTGGTAATGTCAATATTGATCCAGTTGCCCATTTCAGGATGTTAAAAATCTGGGTTTTAATGTAGTTATGTGTGTATATCTTTGTATACTGTAGGTGAATTGCTCTCAAAGGAGCCCAGCACCTTTGCCCCCATCCCCACCTTGTCAGCAGCACCTCCTCATAGCTGCCCTAATGACCAGTTTGTGTGCTCAACTACAAGAGAGTGTGTGAGCCTCAGTCAAGTGTGCAACTTCACACCAGACTGCTCCGATAGCTCTGATGAAGAGCACTGTGGTACGCATCTGTCTGTTTATCTGTCTGTCTATCTACCAACTGTTCAAAAGTTTTTTTTTGTAAAGTAATTATTACTTTCATTGAGAAAGAATGGATTAAACTGATCAAAGGTGACAGTAAAGACATTTATAATTTTACAAAATAATTTTATTTCAAATAATTGCTTTCTACTCATCAAAGAATCCTGGTTGATAATAATAATAAAATAAAACAGTTTTTTTCAGCAACAAATCAGCATATTACAATGATTTCTAAATGATTAAGTGGAGTACTGATGCTGAAAATTCACATTTGCCATCACATGATTAAATAACATTTTAAAATATATTCAAATGGTAAACAGTTATTTTAAATTGTAATATTATTCAATAATATTACTGTATAGTTTTTCCTTTCTTTATCAAACAAAGGCAGCATTGGTGAGCATAAGAGGCTTCTTTTTTAAAAATATGAATAAAATCTTACCGACCCCGAACTATCCATCCATCATCCATCCTTTTGATATTACCGTTTTGTCTGTTCTCAGTGAAGGAGTATTGTGATTTTGAAGGCAATGCTCTGTGTGGATGGTATTTAAGTGTCCCAGCCACTCCTCTTCCTCCTCATGCCTTTCGCTGGCAGACAGGACAAGGGGAGAGTATTCATCACAGAGAAAAGAACCACAGACCTGCTAATGACCACACACTGTGATCAATAAACAACATCATTTGCTGGAATGTGTTTGTGCTTCCATTTATAAATGCATTGTCAGGTTTGCTTATATGCAGGTGTGTTTTCTGCTTTATTGTGTATAGTCATCTGTACACGTGTATGTTTTGCAGTGGTTCTTCAGAGGGTTGGTATGTGTTTGCGGACAGCTCCAGTGGAGGATATGGTCATACCACTGATCTCTTGACTGCTCCCATTAAAGTAACAGGACCCCAGTGTACACTTGTGTTCTGGTATCACATGAGTGGCTTTACTGTTAGATCGCTGCAGGTGCAGTTATCTAGAAATGATGAATATAATTGTTACTCATCTGCTGCACTGGTAACCCATGCCTAGAAAACATCAAAACATATTATTAATGTGACAGAATAAATTTCATGCTTCATTTTGTCTTTCACTGTGTTCAAAGTCTAAAATGTTTGTTATGAAGGATTTTCCAGAGAACAATTTGCAGTTTGTCAAAACAATCTCTAAATTGTATGTGCAGGTCTTCATCAAATCAGGCTCTGTCACGCATGAAGTTTGGTCCCAAAGTGGTAACCAAGCCAACAACTGGAGGCGGGGTGAGGTCTTCATAGGAATCTGTCATAACATTCAGGTCAGTGTTTCTGTTATATGAGTGAGGACTAATAAATAAATGAAAAAAGAAGTTTTTGAATGTCCAGTTTTTTCTCAGCGGTTCTCCAGCTGTGCCTAAACAACTGCAAAAATACACCAACATGTACTGTCAGTCAGCTACATTACTGTTCAGATGTTTGAGGTCAGAAAGATTCATTTTTAAGAAAAAAAAAAAAAAAAAAAAAAAAAAAAAATATATATATATATATATATATATATATATGAAGGATGCATTAAACTGAGTAAAAGTGACAAAGGCTTTTATAATATAAAAGTATAAAAATATTCTATTTTATATAAATTATGTTCTTTCTGTAGAACAGAAAACTTTCTATTCTTGGAATAATGCTGAAAAGATATCACAGCTTACGCAATATTACTATTTTTACTGTATTTTCAAATATGATCAAATAAATGCAGCCTTGGTAAGCATAAAAGGCATCCTTTAAAAGTTTTTTTTTAATCTTACAGACCCCAAACCTTTGAACCATAGTTTATGTGTCAACCAGGTAAACAATTTTTATGAGATTTGTTAAAAAAAAAAAAAAAGGATTTATGAAACTTTACATTTTATAAAGGTGATCGGAGAACTTTGTGTGTTTAGTATTCCTGAAATGTGCAGTAAAATGTTAAGTGTCAAGCTGATGTTTGGACTGTTGATGCTCGATTAGAAATATCATGACCTTTTCTCCATCTGGCCCTTGCATCATTAATATTTATCAACACTTGTTATATATAAACACTCTTATAAATGTAGTTCTTCATGTACGAGTTCATCTGTGCCAACGGTCACTGTATCTCTGAGGACAACTTGTGTGACTTTATTGATCACTGTGGAGATGGCTCAGATGAGAATCATTACATATGCAGTGAGAAACAAATCTATCATCCTCTTCCCTGTCACTTGTTTCTTCAACTGTATTTCAGTGGTCACATACTGTATTGAATGTATGTACCCCTATTAAATATATTTTCCATGTGCAGATGTGTTTGTTTTAAAGGGATAGTTCACACAAAAATTGAAATACTGTCATGATTTGCTACACTCATGTCTTTTCAAACCTGTATGGTGTTTTTTAATTATGTGAAACAACAAAAAAAGATGATTTAGAATTTTTTTTTTTGTCCATACAATGCAAGTCAGTGAGCTCCAGAGTTGTTCAGAGTTCTTTGAAATATCTTTTTTTTGGTTTGGTCAGCATGAGGGTGAGTGAGTGATGACAGAATTTTCATATTTCACTATCCCTAACAATATTCATGTTTTTATCCCCAGAGGGATTCAGTGGTTGGTGCAATTTCGAATTTGACCTTTGCACCTGGAGACAGAGCCAAGATGATGACTTTGATTGGTTGATAAAACCAGGAAATATGCACACACATGGGACTGGACCATCCACTGATCACACCTTCCGCAACCCATTAGGTCAATACCTATATCTAGATGGGTCTTTCCCACAGACAACTGCCCGAATTGTAGGACCTCTTTTCCGCCACTGCAGCAGAGATTGCAAAGTAAGTGCTCACTGGTGTTTCTATGTGATTAATTCACTGAAGTCCAAGATGAGATTGTACTTGCATTATATTAAGTACAATACAATGGAAACAATCACCAAAACGCAAATTGACCAAGGGTAGATGCCTTTTTCCTGCTTCCCTTTTTTTTTTTTCAAAGAAAACTGATATTCTTTAGTAAGATCAGCATCTATTTGAAAACTATTTGCAGAAGTTTACAGTTGGTAGTTCCCATCTTCAAAAAGGATTTTTGAATGTTTATGGAAATATAATTTAAACAGACTGACTAAATTGAATCCTATTAATTGGCTTAGAAAGAATAAAGTACTTAAAATAGTATAATTTTTTTTACAGTCAGAGTTGTCACACTATTTTTTTATAGTTCAATGAGCTCTTTTATCTGAAAAGATAATGATAAATTTTATATTAGGTTCACATATTATAACACAAACTCGAAATCTGGGCCTTTTCTCCTG
This sequence comes from Spinibarbus caldwelli, assembly GCA_039654775.1. Taxonomy (NCBI): domain Eukaryota; kingdom Metazoa; phylum Chordata; class Actinopteri; order Cypriniformes; family Cyprinidae; genus Spinibarbus; species Spinibarbus caldwelli. Next base: position 23,291,461 of record CM077221.1, on the reverse strand, counting down.
GTTGGGTCTTTTAGAGTTTCATAGTAATACCCCTTATAAAAGGTTTTTTTTTTTTTTTTTTTTTTTACTCAAAGGTGTACACAGCATTGAAAATAGGAGTCAGAAGCATTTTAGTAACTTCCCTGCGGTGAATTTCAAAAATCCCCCAGCACTGCATGTAACCTCTCAAAATGTTACAGTGTAGCTGCCAATCATCTACTGGTCCAAAAAAGCTTTACCTCTACAAAGTCTTCTTATACCTACCTACAGCAAGGTGGCTCAATGGCCCTGGGCAATACAGAGGAATTTATTTGAAACATATTTGTGTTTTAAGAAACAATTTATATCTTTCCAATTAGATCATTAGCACAATGAGGATATTTAATTCCCCTGCATTGCTGGATCCATAGCTTTTGCTGAATATAATGGGAGGAAGTGAATGTCAGGATTTGTCTCTGTTACTGTGAAGCACATAACTCAGTCATTGAGCCAGCCGGCAGCACTCAATCATCCTGTCAAACACACACACATACAAAATGTCTGTGGGAGAAAGAGGAGCACCTTTCAAAGCTCTCATCAGTTTGTGTGTGAAGGCAATCATGTTTCTGGATCTCCTCTGACTTGACAGACTGTGTTCATCCTTTTTAGAGGTGTGTATGTGCGTGTGAGATAATTAGCCCATGGAGACTCATTTCCCCATTGTCCTCCCATTCAGCTTGCGTCAATCAATCACAAGAAGCTGCTGAAGAGGAGTTTTTGTGTGTACTTGTCAGCCTTGGTTAGACGTTTTTAATATTGTAAATTACAATTAGGAACACAGGCATTTTTTGTTGTTGTTGTTGTTGTTGTTGTTTTTATATTTTGTGTTATATGCTTAGTGAAATTAGCAAATTTGTGTGTGACAGAATCAATTGTCTAATCCTAAAAGGTCAAACTTTTCCACTAACTCACCAGTCAGTCAAACACTGACAGGAGTCATTTACACATACAAACAGAAACAGAAGAAGAATATCAGCCACCATAACAAGCAAAATCAATCAATAAAAGAGAAAACTTTCAAGGCACTCTCCCAGAGAGACACTGTCATGGCAAACTATCTTTGCTGATTTGTTAGTTTAGCTGAAGTGTATTATTAAGTCTGTGATCTAAATGATTAAAGGCGACAAAAACACATCTTTAAGAGACAGTCATTGACTCATTGACTTAACTAATTTGCTCAAAAAATCTGAATCAGGTTTGTTTTTTGTTTGTTTTTTTGAGTAAGTTCAAAGTTCAGTTCTGATTTAAAGCCATTTATGTTGGCTGAGCAGAATTAGACAAATTATTTGAGAATATTGTATCTAAAATGTAAGTTCATCCGTATTAACTGTTGAATAAATAATATTAAACTAGTAATCGTACTTTTGGTCTAAACATCAGCACTGCTGTGATTACTATGGCATATTTGCATTTGCAACAGCACACTTGCTCCTGGGATAGTATTGAAGTATTCTTTCTTTTTGTCTGATTTCCAAGATGGTCTTTTACGTCCATATGTGTGGTGACGGCATTGGCACTCTGAATGTGTACATGTCTACAAACTTCAACCGCTCACTCTTACTCAGCCTTACTGGAAATCAAGGCAACTACTGGAGAAGACAGGACCTGCATCTCTCATCTACTGACAACTTCCGCATTATGTTTGAGGGCAAGGTGGGCCATAATACCAGAGTTCACATCTGCCTGGATGACATGACCTTCTCATCAGGCTGTATTCTTAGCAACATATTTGAGACAGACTCCACTCCCCAGTACAGTTGTACTAATGATGCCATTTATACAAGCAGAGCTATCAGTGTAAAGATAACTGTGTAATGGTGCTCCACAAATGCATAATCAATCTATGAGTTCACCATTGACAATGAGCATCCTTTTTATTTATTTATTTTTTAGTGTAATTGTTTTCCAATAACAAGTTCAAAGAAAAATGCTGTGTAGAGAAACTGTAGAAAAGTATCTTTTTTCTTGAGATTTGAACATGAGATTTGCATAGATTTATAATACTTAATGCTAATTATGAATTTTAAGTACATAATAAAAAGTTATTATAATAAAAAATAAACTAAAATATTAGAACTCTGTTCAGAAACTTGAGGTCAGTAAGATATAAGAAATTAATGTTTTTAATAAGCAAAGATGCATTAAATGAATCAAAAGTGATAGCAAATACATTTACAATTTTATAATAATTATTTTTTAATTGTTTCAATTAAATGCTATTGATTTAAGAATCCTGAAAGAACGCATCACTCATTTTCCACAAAAATATAAAGCAGCAGAACTATTTTTTAACATTGGTAATAATAAGAAAAGTTTGTTGAGCATGAAATCAGCATATTAGAATTATTTCTAAAGGATCATGTGACACTGAAGACAAGTAATGATGCTGAAAATTCAGATTTGCATCACAGGAATAAATTACATTTGAAAATATATTAAATCAGAATTTTTTTTTTAATTCTGTAATATTTCAAAATATTAAAGTTTTTACACAAATTCACATAAATTCAGTCTTGAATTTATGTGAAATGTAAGACCTTTCAAAAACATTAAAAACTAAAAGTGAAGCATTTAGTACTGTAATCATTAGCATATTGTGATGATCAGAATTAAATAAACGTATTAAAATATGCATTAAAATATTTATCTGTGTGTGTTTTTGTAGGATCCTGTCCACTGGGTTCTCTAAAGTGTAAGAATGGCAATTGCTACAAATGGGAGCAGAAATGTGACTTCACTGATGACTGTGAAGATGGAACTGATGAATTGGATTGTGGGACATCCTGCTCATTTGAACATGGGCACTGTGGTTGGAAAAGCAGCCTGGCAGACACCTTTAGTTGGGCTCATGGAGTCGGCTCCATTCATATGATCAGACCTCCTCATGATCACACACTTAAAAATGAAAGCGGTAAGACTGCACTGTATAGCACTGTTTATTCACAACAGAAATGCATGGATCTCATGTGGAGGCCTAACCAAACTGTTTTTGTTGTTCAGCATATGGTCCTTTAATCATGAGTTCACCACTATGATCCAATCACAGTGAATAATGATAAATGTACATGGTTCACTGCCCTCTGCTCAGCTCGAGATCAAAGCTAAACCCCCCAATAATGGTAGGTTATTGGATAAAATCAGTTCCTAGAACTTCCTTTTTTTTAATGATACACCCAGTCTGGTGGAATAAAAATGAAAATTTCTTTTGATTTCTCTATGAAATCTTGCCAGTCTTAGACATGATTTTATCATTTCAAGCCCCTGTCTTTTCAGTGTAGCCTCCTTTATTGATTTGGTGCTCTGCTTCACTTTATCTCAGCAAGATATCTTATTAATAAAGCAGATGTGAGCTTGTGATTCTGCGTATGTCCGTCCACAAGCAAGGTTTTCTAGCATCAACAGAACAGTATGAGTCCCAAAGTCCCTATACTGTATTTCCTAGTATTTCTGACTCCAATAGCATGCACAATCACAGTTTAGCTTCATCTCTGTTTGTGTTTATCTGTTTGTAATTTTTAGAATAACTAGACTTTAATTTGGTTTTATGCCAGATTAGGATTAGTGCATCCAAAATTATATGTTAAATTAAAAATACTACATCAAAGTTGCCTGCGTACTATTTTCAGTGAATATTCGAAATACTCATGCATGCACGCATGCTTTTTATACTGATAATACCCACAAATCCTGGCTCTGTTTTCCTAATCAATGAAAGAGGTGGAGTTTGTACTATACTACTCTTTTTTATCAGTCTTTGAAGTTTTGTTCTAAAATGAGTTCTTCTGAAGGTGACCCAGGCAAAGTTTCAAAAGTGTGTGAAGTTTGTGGCATTAAATCTTGACTAATGCTGCCAGTATGTAGGTTTAAGCACCTCTCTATCACTGAGGAAGTTTGTTCCATGAGGAATTTTGTTACATGAATATTATTAATGTCACTCTCTCTCTAAACAGGCCACTTTGTATATCTGGCAGCTACTCCTGCGGGATTGAAGGGTGATAAAGCTCACATGAGAAGTTCTGTGTGGAAGGAGTCTAGTGACATATGTAAACTCACCTTCTGGTACTATATTTCTGAAAAAGCCACAGTAATCATCCGGCTCTTCATTAAGGTACATAACTAGATCTTACTGAGTGGAACAAACATACAGCGTCACTGGAATATATCGCTTAGACTAGTGTTACGCAAGTTATGTCAAATCGCTGAAACATGTTCTTACATGACTTTGCAGTGCTGTTATGTGTGATTTTTAGCTGAGATAAACTATTTAGCACTTCAAGTTTGTGTTATGAAACATACCTCAAGAGGGATTATGTGCAATAAACAATTTCCATAGGAAGCTCTTCCTGTGAGAATGGGGAGGAGCATTGGGAGGCGATGAATGTATGAAACTACAGAATTATAAAAAATGTCACCAAAAAAAAAGTGGGAAAAAATATGTGGGGTTTTTTTTTTTACTTTCCATTTATAAAATGGAAATGTGATTGTCATTTTGCCTACTGTGACATATACCCAAATGAAGCGGCTTCTTGAACGAGGAAAAATGTATTTTGTCCAATGGGAATTGATTAGATCACTGGATTGTTGTCAGTTTCTGTTTGCTCTGGGGATTTTTGATTAAAGATTTAAAAAATGTGTATAATAAGCATGTATGAATTAGCAAAAGATGTAAGTTTTGCCTTTTCTGCATATGTGATGGATAGACAGAAAATGAGCTGAGGGAGGTGTGGACAGAGCGGCAGATGCAAAGGGAATGGAGAAGAGCGGAGGTATCTGTGAAGAGCCTGAGGAACTTTATTCTCATATTTGAAGCAGTTTGAACACAAGACGTGAGTGGTGGAGCGGCTCTGGATGACCTGCAGTTCATTGACTGTGCACCACGTAAGTGTTTTTTTTTTCATTCAAGGTAATTGATTTCCATTCTTATTGTTAATATGGTTAAAACAAGCTAGAATTTGATGTCTGACTAGCTCAGCTGATCTGAGCATAAATGCATATGTAAGCTTGAGACGTGTTCTACGGACAACAAGTGAAAGCTGCAGGAGAGTTTGTCTAGTTTGAGCAGTGATGCTCAGAGGGACACAACTATGCCTCCCATTCTCATCTCCACATTTATTTCCCATGAGTCTCTTTTGCTTAACCTTCATGCATAAGCTTGACCAGCGCAGGGCTCCGAGGGTTGTGCTCAGCAGCGCCTAATGGAAAGCAGTACCACCGTTTAATTGGATGATAATTGATTTGCTAATTCTGACAAGTCATCAGGGAATAACATGAAAGTCAGAATAAGTTCCTCTTTTGGTTCTTAGGCTTGACATGGAAAATGTCAGATTTAATTTGCATACTGGCACTTCTAAATCACAGTAATTACACTTGAGCTTCTGGATCATTTAGTGTGTAAAGCAGAGATATCAAACACAATCTGTGATAAAAGCATAATTCATTGTTTGTTTGTTTTTTTAACAAATACAATGTTTATTATTTGAAATCACCATTCATGGCTTTATCATATAATTTAGGTATAACGAACAGCAGTTTTTTGGTTTTGAAATGTACAGCAAGTTTCATCAGACCCATAAATAATTAAACTAAACTACAGTTACTCACAGCTGTGTGTAATATAATAGGCTGTATAACTTGGATCAGTATACAGTGTAAATAAATTGGCTCTATCAAACCGTGAAGAGGAGCAGAGCAATAAAATCCATTTTTTACAACCTATTTCTTTGTGGGAATATGTGCTTTGGAAAGAATTTCTATTCCTAGAGAAATACTTTTCTCCCGTATGGCATTATAACTCAAAGTTTCGGAGAATTAAACAGGACATATTTTAATCTGAATGATCTTACTTTGCTGTCATGTTATGTTCAATGAATCTGAAGATATGCATACTAAAAAGCTCTGGATGAATGATGTTTTATTGCTATTTTGAGCAATGATGTTGAATACGGTCATATTTCACACATCATTTGGATTTTACATGTTTTCATTGTTAGATGATCATTTTTGTTATTAGGTGACCTTTTATTTATTTTTTTTAAATTATGCTGTTTCAGATCAGTGAGGCTGAAAAAGTGTCCTTGTATTTCAGGAGCTGTGCACCCTGGATCATGCCCCGCTGTAACAGATTTTGTGTGTAATAATGCAGACTGTATTGAGTATCATTTGGAGTGTGATGGTAAAGCTGACTGTTCTGATGAGTCTGATGAGATTGACTGCAGTAAGTACATCTGCACTAACTTTGAAGTTCTTGACTATTAATGATATAGGTATAATGTAAATACAAATACATATTAATACAATATCTATGGAGCTAATAATCTCAAATCTTCATGTGGTCTGTTAGTGCATGTTCCAGGAGCTTGTAATTTTGATATGGCCAGTGGCCATTGGCAGGAGACCTGTCAGCTGTCTCAGGATCCTTACGATGACTTTGATTGGGATATAGGCTATGGCAGAATGCGTAATGGGACAGGACCATCAGCTGACCACAGCCCCGGTTAGTAAAACCTAAACTTCACAATGACCTTGTATCACCTGGGTAATACAAATATGAATATTAAACACACACATATAACCAAAGTAACATAATAAATTCTTTATTTTGGTTTAAGTAATTAGAAAATGTGCATTACTAAGTGCTAACAACTAAATATTATGTTTATTATGTGTCATAATGAGTGTATCTTTCTGTTTTGCTGAGATTTGACAGTCCCTGTGGATCACACAGATTGTATTGCCTGGACAGTGACACTTCTTATCTCCCTTTACTGATTCTGAATCCAAACAAGCCACATATGAATCTAAGTCCAGACCCTTCTACCTTATGTAAATATTTGTGGACAAAATAGCAATTTTTGTACAAGTTTCCCATGAATATGAGATGTGGTTTCTGTAAAACTGAAGCCAGCCATCTGAATCATCTAATGAATCGTTGCGTGATTTAAAAACCAAAGGGTTGAAGCTCAGAAAAATCCATCACAAAAAGCCATTTTCCAGCTACTTCATCAATGGGTGTAATTAATATCTGTATTTCTGCCCCTCATATACTCATGTCCGGTTCTGCTGAAAGATCAGTGTCTCTCAGTGAAAGTGTTAAGTGTACATTATTTTAATTGTGAAAATGAGTCTGCCCTCTAAAAGGTGATCGATTTACTGAACCTGCTATTGATTTTTCATGCCAGACAAAGAGTCAAGGAAATTGCTGCACAGTGTGTCTTTTGAGTAAATCCGTGGAGGAGTTATGCAGTGAACTCTAATAATGTTTGTCGTTACGATCTCTATCATAAAACTATAATAATATAATCTCATTTCTGACAAGATAAGAAATTGTTTCTAATATTTGTAGGGGTGTAGTGGTGTAAAATTATTAAGTCTATGCAAAATGAGAATTCACCCAATCTTTTTTGTTATAGATAACATGTTATAGATGTTTTTTATGCTTATGAATGATTTAATTTTTTAAACTCCATGGTAGTTGTTAATGGTAATTGTAAAAACTTAAGATGATAATGTGTTTTTTTCAAATTCATTTACATATTTTAACAGTTTTAGCAGGCATCTTTGCTAAAGTAAATATTTAATGCAGTGTAGGTGACATTTGGTTTACTCTTTCAGATGGAGGAGGGGGGTATCTGTATGTGAACTCCAGTGCTCAGAGAGAAGGAGATATTGCCAGATTCATAAGCCAGCTGGAGTTTCCCGCGAGTGTCGGTATATGTCATCTGCGCTTTTTGGTTCCACATCACATCACGTCACATGGGTACACTGAAGGTGAGATAATACTGTACTTAATACTGTACTTACTGTACTGTAGATAATACTATACTGTACTTTAATACAAATAAATTTTGAAATACACACAAACGTCTTTTACATAGGTCCTTACCATACCATTCAAATGTTTAGAGTCTGTATTTTTTATGTTTTTGGAAAAGTGTCATGCTCACCAAGGCTATATTTATTTAATCAAAAAACAGTAAAACTGTAATATTGTGAAAAATTCAGTTAAGACATTTGTTTTGAAAAAACTGAATTTCCAGTCTTGAGTGTCACGTGATCTTTCAGAAATCATTCTAATATGCTGATTTGGTGCTCAAGAAACATTTTTTAAAATTATGAGTGATTATCAGTAATTATCAAAACAGTTGTGCAGCTTTATTCAACTAGACAACTAGTTGACTAGTCCAACTAGTTTGGTCACACTTTACTTTAAGATCCATTTCTCGCCATTACCAAACCATTAACTACGACTTTTGCCTCAATAAACTGCTTATTAATAGTTAGTAAGGTAGTTGTTAAGTTTAGGTATTGGGTAGGATTAGGGATGTATAATATGGTCATGCAGAACATGTGCTTTATTAGTACTAATAAACAGCCAATATTTTAATAATAGGCATGCTAATAAGCAAATATTTAACAGTGAGAAGTGGTCCCTATACTAAAATGTTACAGACATTTTTTATAACATTCTAAAAAAAAAACTGGAACTATAGTGTATATTCACCTCTTCCCTTTGCATTATGTGGTAGTGTTTTACTCGCAAAGATCAGCATTTTGGAGCACCGCAGCCTGCTAAATGTCAGTCATAAAGTAAATTTCCACCCTCTGGTCTTATTCCATGAAAAGAAGTGCATATATTATGATTCATAAAATGAGTAATGAAAAATAAGCTTTGTAGTTTCTGAAGCCAACTGTGCAGGAGTTCAATGAAATTCCTTCCAGTGCCTTTATTTTATATTGAAAACACTGAGCTTTAAAGCACCTCTTGAAGGCTGCATAATGAATTCTGGGTACTATATTGCAGGTGTATACCATGGGCCGCAATGGAACACCCCTGCTAATGTGAGCAACCTGCAGAAACCATGGAGACAGCTGGCATTATGCTAATGTGATCTTAGCAAATGCATCACCATTCTGAGTGATTGTTCAGGCGGAAGTGGGTGCAGACCAGTGGACTGACATTGCTGTGGATGACATCTCTTTCACTAGACAATGTCTTGTCGGAGGTACAGAACCACTGATTGCTTTTGATTCTTGTCTCTTTCTGAATTGGAAATGGGTTTACCATTTTGTTTCTGCGTATGTTCAGATCCATCCCACGATCCCACAAACATGCCACAGGGAGCACTTCCAGTGTTTGTATCTGTTTGAGTGTATACCACTGAGTTGGCACTGTGATGGTGAGGTGGACTGTCTGGACAGCTCGGATGAGGAGATGTGTGCGAGTGTGGTTCCTGGCACTATGCCTCCTCAAACAGGGTGTGAGACAGGAGAATACCGCTGCATGAACAACAGCTGTATTCCAGCTCTGCTGCGCTGCGATACGGTTTTAGACTGCCCAAATGGAGAAGACAAATATAGATGCCGTAAGACCCAAGCAAAAATCTGTTTCATATACATCGTAATACATCATAGCTGTAAAACAAACAGATGAAATTCTCTGTCTCTGTTTCTGTCTCTGTAGCTAAGATATGTGATGATGGAGACGATATTGTTGACTACCCTACTTTTAGGGTCCAGCTGCTATGGTAAAACAAATTCATTCGTTCATCTCACTTTCTTATTTAAAAGAGTCATATCATTCATGTAAATTACCCCATGATTTACTCACCCTCAAGCCATTCTAGGTATATACGACTTTCTTCTTTCTGATCAATACAATTGGAGTTATATAAAAGAATATCCTGGCTCTTCAAAGCTTTTTAATGGCAGTGAATGGAGTTTGAGATTTTGAAGCCCAAAAAAGTGCTTCCATCCATCATAAAAAGTGCTCTACACGGCTCTGGGGGGTTAATAAAGGCCTTCTGAAGCGAAGTGATGCGTTTGTGTAAGAAAAATATCCATATTTAAAAGTTTATAAACCGTAATTTCTAATTTTCACTAACTGTCGTATGCTCGTTCAAGTGAGAGTGGCGGTCCAGCGGATGAAGTAGAACGTAAGCATAGCGTAAGCTCCGGTGAGAAGTGACGAACTTGGAAGTGCAGATGAAAGAGCAAAACAAAGCACCCGTCATGAATTAGAAGTACAAAACAAGGATTTGTAAAGAAAAATGTCGGAGGATTTCGATAAAATCCAAGAGGAGACTGGTTTTCCTTTGCTGTAAACAAAACTTGGTTCTCGCAAGAGACTAGCATATTCTCACCGAAGCTTACGCTACATCTACGTCCTACATCATCCACTGGAACACCACTCTCTCGTGATATCTTTTAACTTGTATCTCCCTTTCTTAATTGTTTTTTTTACAACTGTAAATTTGACTTGTGAAAATTTGTGAAACTTGTGAAATTGTTAATAATTTGTATTAACAATTTAATGCTTGGCAACAAATACAAACAATCAGTGGTGGTATACTACCATTCAAAAGTATGGGGTGAACATTACAGTAAAAACAGTAATGTTGTGAAATATTACAATTTAAAATATCTCTTATCTATTTTAATATATTTTAAATAATAATGTATTGCTGTAATTTGCTGATTTTGAGAAATCAGCAAGAAACATTTCTTATTATCAATGTTAAAAAACAGTTGTGCTTTACTGTCACTTTTGATCAATTTAATGCATCATTGTTGAAAAAATAAAGGGAAAAAATCATACTGACCCCAAACTTTAAACAGTCTTGTATGTTATATTGTTTTAGAAAATATTTATATATTTTTTATTAGAAAAAATATATAAATAAAAATCTGAGATTTCAATTTAAGAGTGTTTTCAGGGCTGAAAAATTATTTAGTTATTCTGAGACCGCAAATAATTGTTCATCAGACAATGTGAGAGAAAATGAGAAGAAAGGAATAGATGAAGACAAGATTAGTACGTACTTCTCTGACTTCATTCCCTAAATGAAAGGTTAAATTTATAGCTTAAAAATTTATGAACAACATCAAGCCCATCAAATTAAAGTGACTTTTTAGGAGTTGCATAATATATTACTTCTCATTAAGTGGGCAGTTTCTTCAGGGGACTATCCATGCAATCTTCAGATTAAGGAGCTGTGGCCCAGGAGCACTGTAGGGGTGAAGTGCCTCGGTCAAGGACACGTCATTAATGGAGACTCTCTGTTACTCTCTTGTTAAGGATTGCCCCTAACCAAGCTGGAACCTGCACCCTTTAGCCGCCAGCCCATAACTTTAACCGTTATGAAAGTACCACTTGATCTATACTAATTAATGGTGTGAAATGAGGTCCTTATCGCATTTTATCTTTCAGTTATAATGATGATTTTATTGTAAGTCATTATTGTGGATGTGTTTTATTTTTCAGAGTGTCCCATTGGCTACTGTCTCAATGGAGGGAGGTGTGGAGTAAAGGAAAATGGACCAGTGTGCATGTGAGTTTCTCAAGCACAGTAGCACACACAAACACACAGTGGATCCAAAAATATTAATAAGCAAAAACCAACTTTTTAAATGGGATAGAACACTCATCTGTATAAGAGAAGCTATGCATTTAAAGCAACTAGTTAAAGAGGCATTATCTTACTGTTCACTCTTGTACTGCTAATATATGTTTGTTACGGAGGACAAATATATTATGATCTTTGTTGGGTTAGAAAAAAGTGTTTGCTAAAAGTCTGACCTAAAACCTCCTTTCAGTTTTACCTGGGGAAAAAAATCCCCACCTTCACCTATCGGTCATGGTCAGGCAGGTGACAAGACCCTGTTGGAGATCTTTGCATTGAATTATTCATGCTATCCTACAGTGCCAGCCGAATATCACATTGAAATGTGTGTGAGTTATACAAAGAGTATCAGCACCCTGACTCTCAGTTTAAACATGCACTTTTCAGCAAACTGCCAAAGCAGGCTTTCTGTAATTACTGTTCCGCTTGTGCCAAGAAACACAATCTTTCTCCGTTTGAATTAACCCCCAAAGCCTCAAATGTTTTCTCTCTCCTTGTCTTTCTCTTTGAAATGGTGTATGTCATCGGTAATAAATTACGAGAATTACTTAAGTCTCTTGTTCGCAGATACTAGTGTATTTGTGTGTGCGTGAGGTTGATTGCAGAATAGCTTAAGGACATTCTTTATGTGAATAGATCTTCCCCACAGGCAAGAAAAGGAAAAGAAAACACAAGGAGAAAGTAAGAGAAAAGAAGGGACAAAAAGAGAATGCATGTCTTTTTCTCATTACAGGAGCCAAGGAAGGCTGTTGCTGATATTAAACTCATGTGGATGTCTTCAGGCAAATTTTCATGCACTTATTTATTTCTCTTTTGGAAAGTTGAGGAGCCATCATTCCCTTATGAATTATCTCTGCCATTCAAAGTCAGTGTATGCGTGTTTCTGCAATAATGATGTTTTTCTCTCTTTCTCTAGTTGTCCATCACAGTGGACTGGTAATTGTTGCCATATCAAAGAAAAACCTTTTCTCACAACCGCTTCCACAACACCTGTGATACCAGATAGCAAACTAGGTAATTGGATTGGTGAGTATATACGCATGCAGTTATTTGAATATAAATACACTATTTCCCATGCAAAGATAAGCAATAATATGTATGTGTAATTGTGAACTCTGCAGCTGTCAGTGTTGGATTAATGTGGCATTGATCCTGGTGGTCATCGCAACTGGAGTCATTTTGTTCTTGTTATTTCAAAGGAGACAGTCACTAAAGTAAGTCCATTCACATTCAAATGAACTCGGAAAGTGTCTATAAAATGTACGGGTATTCTCAATAAGGTGCATCTCAATAAATTAGAATGTCGTGGAAAAGTTCATTTATTTCAGTAATTCAACTCAAATTGTGAAACTCGTATATTAAATAAATTCAGTGCACACAGACTGAAGTAGTTTAAGTCTTTGGTTCTTTTAATTGTGATGATTTTGGCTCACAAAAACCCACCAATTCACTATCTCAACAAATTAGAATACTTCATAAGACCAATAAAAAAAAAACATTTTTAGTGAATTGTTGGTCTTCTGGAAAGTATGTTCATTTACTGTATATGTACTCAATACTTGGTAGGGGCTCCTTTTGCTTTAATTACTGCCTTAATTCAGCGTGGCATGGAGGTGATCAGTTTGTGGCACTGCTGAGGTGGTATGGAAGCCCAGGTTTCTTTGACAGTGGCCTTCAGCTCATTTGCATTTTTTGGTCTCTTGTTTCTCATTTTCCTCTTGACAATACCCCATAGATTCTCTATAGGGTTCAGGTCTGGTGAGTTTGCTGCCCAGTCAAGCACACCAACACCATGGTCATTTAACCAACTTTTGGTGCTTTTGGCAGTGTGGGCAGGTGCCAAATCCTGCTGGAAAATGAAATCAGCATCTTTAAAAAGCTGGTCAGCAGAAGGAAGCATGAAGTGCTCCAAAATTTCTTGGTAAACAGGTTCAGTGACTTTGGTTTTCAAAAAACACAATGGACCAACACCAGCAGATGACATTGCACCCCAAATCATCACAGACTGTGGAAACTTAACACTGAACTTCAAGCAACTTGGGCTATGAGCTTCTCCACCCTTCCTCCAGACTCTAGGACCTTGGTTTCCAAATGAAATACAAAACTTGCTCTCATCTGAAAAGAGGACTTTGGACCACTGGGCAACAGTCCAGTTCTTCTTCTCCTTAGCCCAGGTAAGACGCCTCTGACGTTGTCTGAGGTTCAGGAGTGGCTTAACAAGAGGAATACGACAACTGTAGCCAAATTCCTTTACATGTCTGTGTGTGGTGGCTCTTGATGCCTTGACGCCAGCCTCAGTCCATTCCTTGTGAAGTTCACCCAAATTCTTGAATCGATTTTGCTTGACAATCCTCATAAGGCTGCGGTTCTCTCGGTTGGTTGTGCATCTTTTTCTTCCACACTTTTTCCTTCCACTCAACTTTCTGTTAACATGCTTGGATACAGCACTCTGTGAACAGCCAGCTTCTTTGGCAATGAATGTTTGTGGCTTACCCTCCTTGTGAAGGGTGTCAATGATTGTCTTCTGGACAACTGTCAGATCAGCAGTCTTCCCCATGATTGTGTAGCCTAGTGAACCAAACTGAGAGACCATTTTGAAGGCTCAGGAAACCTTTGCAGGTGTTTTGAGTTGATTAGCTGATTGGCCTGTCACCATATTCTAATTTGTTGAGATAGTGAATTGGTGAGATTTTGTTAAATGTGAGTCAAAATCATCAAAAGAACCAAATCATTAAAAGAACCAAAGACTTAAACTACTTCAGTCTGTGTGCATTGAATTTATTTAATACACGAGTTTCACAATTTGAGCTGAATTACTGAAATAAATGAACTTTTCCATGACATTCTAATTTATTGAGATGCACCTGTACCTCAACTTATAAATGCCATGATCAAATAAGCTGATTTCTCTGACGGCTCACATTATGCAGTCTTGTGTTTGTTTTTTTAACAGAGACCTTCATTTTCCATGCCATGTTGCATCTCTCTAATACATTCCCTAGACGCTCTTTTTTCGTCCCACTCCATTTCTTTTTTTTTCCACTTACTGCCTTTTTTCCACTTTGGAGTGAACAGTGTTATTTAGTAATTTGAACCGCTCTGCAGGTGTGAGAGAGAGCTCTGTCACACTGCTGATAGGAAATATTGACCCGCAAGCTTAAGTTTGTGCGTTTGTGTTGGTGTGAGTATGTGTACATTTAGCGCTCAGTGCTAAACTCACTGTATTTTGCATGCGGCACACAGTAATTTTCACTCTCCTGTGCAGTGAGGGGTAGTTTTTAATGAAGTCTGGCATATTTTAATGGCTAACTGAGATTTCTCCATATTTTGCTAAGTTATGCATTCATGTCAGTGAGCTGATTCAAAAATGTAATGCATTAGGAACCCTAGTGTTTTGAAATCAATTACTGATTTTCATAATTGTTGTATTTTTTATTTTAGCCATAATGTAATTTGACTCTGAACTTTGGAAAGATGAGATATTAAAGTATTATTACGGTTGTTCCTATAGCTATCATTTTATTAAATAAGGTTACTGTGTAATTCTGGTTTCAGCTGCCCTCTTTTGACGTTAGACCCGGGTGGCCTGTACATCCTCGACTAAACATCAGCGTTTACCACGTGGAGAGAGGATCCAAAGGTATGAAACTCTGGCTGTCATAATTAACATAGTGACCATTCAGTTTCACCCCAAAAACACTTTTAATTTTAAAAGACATACTGGTGATATACAGTGCAATCTGTGGACTGTTTTATTGCTCTGCACTCTTTTACTGGCTGCAGTTATAGCTTTGATACGCAATGATTTGACTGAGGCTTGAGACCAGAGGACCTAAGTAATACATTAATCTTCTGCTTAAGCAATAAATGAAAATAAGGTACCGGAGAAAATACAGACAAATCATAATGGAAGAAAGGCCCATCATAATGATGGGATGCAATTGCTGGCCGCTCAAGTGTTCCAGAATTGCTTTGTATAAATGGGCTATAAGAAGAGTCAGTGGTTTTCATTTGTTCATATGGGCCTGTCTTTGCTTGTGTGTGTTATTCAGGTCTCCGGCTCAAAAGAAAGCAAGCTCTCTTTCTCCAATCCACTCTACAAGTGCTCAAACAGTTCTGAAGCTTGAAGAAAACACAGACACGCAAACACTGGCTGTCACGTCCCTATAGATTTAGAGCGCTTTCCACTTCATTTGAGCCTCCCCGACAACATGGCTGTACTTGCTTAAGGTTTAGAGGGCTTTTTTTAACACAAACTGGTGGGAGGAAAAAGTGTGACCACAAACAAGTTGCAATTAAGCAAAATTAAGCAGTTAAACTATCAGTCATAAAAAGAAAGTTTCTTATAATAATCAGTGACATGTAACACATTCCATATGTTGTGAAATCTCTCTGAGGCACTTAAATTAAACTTCCATCTTTCATATTTTACAAGAGCCAACACTTTATGTCAGTGCCTGTTTTAACATGAGGGGCTATGCTGATAGATGCCTTTGTATGTTCAACAACTCAGTTAATAGTATCTGATTGCTGGCGAATGTTCATGTTCAGTTTTTAGACTTTTGAACATTTATTCCTATAATTTAAAAGCCATTTTTTGAATGTTATCATTTTGAAGATGCCAAACAGTGTCTTTCAGAAAATAAAGTTTTTTTTTTTTTTTAGAAAATCATAGCTTTATTAAAATTTAAATTATATTAAATATTTAAGATGACCACAATGTAACATTAATCTGAGAAGGTTTATCAAATCTAATATGGTGTCTGGGTGCCATTTCAGAGATTTTGTTTTCATAGCCTGCTCTCCTTCCAGATCTGTGTGGTTTTGAGAATATTGTATTTTTATTACTTTAAATGTGCATTCAATCAACACTTGGTCTCCTTTTGGATTCAAGCAGACCACATTTTGACAGATGATAAAATTTAAAACTGCAATGATACCAAAACATGCACAAAGACAAAGTGAAGTAGTTAACTGTGCAGTGGCAGTTTTTAAGTGAAAAGGAAAATTTCCTTGGTACCAGAACACTGTAAGAAAAGCTGTAAATGTACAGTGATGAACTCTGATGAAATATGAAATGTTTCAGTATTATAAACTGTCAGATTGTGGTGTAATCCTGCATTTTTTGTCCTTTTGTTTCTGGATCTCTTTTGTCAGAAGTCAAAACAAATGCTTTGTCATAGCACAAAAATGAACTACAAAGCATGAAATGAAACATCATGATTTGATAAGTGTGTACACATGTAGATGAATGATTTAGGAAATGTGTTTCTTCTTTCTTTGTTCAGACTGTAACACTCAATGTGACACTTGTCAAAGATGTTTTAGAATTATGAATTCATTAAAAATATATAAATTGGATTTCTGAAATGTGCTCCACATTACACGAGCATCAATAAGTCCAACACATTGTGTTTTCTCTGGATATGTCTCAAGAAATGCACAAAGATCTGAATTCAGACTTTTACACACTATTACAAATTTTTAGCATCAGCTGATATAGAGACAGCAAATTGCTGTTTACAGTCTACAAAATGTTGTAGTGTTCAGATTCTGTTTAGAACAGTTTTCACAACTTTCTGCTACAGGTTTGGTCCTCCTTATTCTATTCTTCTTTAAACCTACGATATACTTGTTGATTTATTTGTCTTGTTTTGCATGTTCATAATGAAACATTTTGTTTTTCAAACTAGAACCTCTAACAGCATGTGAGACAGGAAATTAACTTTCCTTGAAGACAGTGAAAATGTTTTGCCAGATTTAAGTGTTATTGCTGAGGTGTAAAAACTAATAGAAAGAGACAATATAATATTCATCACGCATACACTTACATGCTCACATTTGCAGAGAGGTGTTTCATTACTGTGCTTAAATGTGCAGTCAGTTCATCTGAATCTCAGCGAAATAAAAAATATGCATATAGTCTGTTCATCAATTCCGCACTTTCATGTCTTTCTGTATCTCTCCATCTCTTTCAGTGCTTCAGAGTCTGTTTTTTTACTCAGAAATTGATAGAGAAGCACCAGAATAAAATGTAGTTTTCTTATAATTGTATCTAAATGCCATTTAACTAAACTTAAATGTGATCATTAATTTTATAATGCATTATAATGCTGCATTGGGTTAATGAAGAAATTTACTGGCACAGTATAGACATGCCATAGA